>JBBPJU010000601.1:0-20001 GCA_038088875.1 Austroboletus festivus
TCGTCACTCCCCTTCTGACGGCCATCAAGAAGGAGCTCGCAGGTATTGTGTCGCGGCTCCACCGACTTGACCTACAAAAGACAATCGACCCCATGTCGGGTATCTCGGGAACGAGTCTGTACATGAAAGACCTCGTCGACAAGCTCAACTTTGTCAAGACGGGCGTGTTCAGTAACTTTACGCCCGATATCGTGCGACCCTGGTACTCGTTTCTAATTCGGTGCAACGATGTGGTCGTATTGAGCTGATCCGTAACCGTGCTGGACGACAGGGTACAGACGATTGTCAAGTACGTTATCCGAATATTCCTACTGCACGCGTCGATTGCGAAACCGCTGGGGGAGAGCGGCAAATTGCAGTTGACGACGGACATGGCGGAGCTCGAGTTTTCTTTGAACGCATTCTTGGCCGATGGGTCGCAAGGCAAACGTGGCGGCGGGCTCGAGAATGTCGGGGACGAATATAAGGCGTTGAGAGCCATGCGGTGCGTGACCCTGTGTATGACATTTCTGTGTACTCATGGAGGGCCCCAGACCGCTTCTGTTCCTCGACAACGCCCTGTTGGCCTCGCCCGAACGTACTGCCGGCCTCGCACCGCTCGTCGTGCTACACCACATCCTCGTCCGCTCGCCACTCCCGCTTCCACATGCGCTACACGGGTGGCAGGAGACAGAGTATGTTCGCTGGGTGGACGAGCACACGCCTGAGGAGGCACTGTCGCTCATCGAGGGGTGTCTCGCTCATTGGGAGAAACGGGATCCAGAGCAGGACGGGGAGGCAGGCGCGGAGTATGTCGATCTCGCGCGTGCTGTGTTGAGGGGGGCGCCAAGGACGGTGTGATGTATGTAACCGAGACCACGTTTGCTAAGTTGGATGTATGCGTTGAACACTCATCATGTAGAAGGAATCATCTTTCGCGCCTCTGATCGACAACATCCGTAGTCCATTCAAATTCGCATTTCCCTTGTCCGTTCACGGCATATATACTAAGATCACCAAATCACTTACTAGATCTCTTTGGCAATGACGGACGCTACCCATGCAATGGTCGACCCGGAACAAGATACGAGACAGAATGAGTATGTCACTGTTGTTCATATATGCAGAAAGTAGGTCTAGGACTTCAAGGTGCGATTGCTTAAACTCTCCCTCACTGTACCTTTTCTTTTTTTTGTTGTGTTGAATGCCACACACATTCCACTCCATTTCCACCAATCCCTTCTGAGCATCCTGAACCTGATGGACTTGTTACCAACAATCCTCACTCGGCCTACAGCGCACTCACCCAGGCCCACAACTCTCCAGCGTACTTTCTGCTGATCTAAATGACAGCTTCGCGTCAACATCCCCGCATTGTCCCGTCGTGTCCCTTTCCTCTTTGGAGGGGCCAACCATCCGAACGAGCGTAACAAACGCGAGTAACCACGCCTCCAATGACATTGTACATGTCTGCATGGCATAGCACAACCCCTCGACGGTGTTTCCAATATCCGGAATAAGACCTTCCAATTGTGGACGGGTGACATCGGCTGTCCATGAGTGCGGATGGCATAGACGTTCGTTCGAAACTCGTTTCCCATCACGTTTTCGTCTTTTTGTATTCCTCAACGTGCACGATGACGAAGGTGGGGATGTGAGCCCTGCAAAGCACGTTATTGAACAGCTTAAAAGTGCCCGAAGCCATACAGGGGAATTTGCATTGGCAAAGCAGACAATCAGCTGGCTGAGTCCACTATGGCTTGGATGAGATCGCACGTATGCGCTCGATGATCTTGGAGTTTTCGAGACTAACCATGTCCTAGACCTAAGAGTTCCAGACAAGCACCAAGGAAAGTGCATCGGTCGAACGATGTAGTACGTCTGCTGTGATGCTCAAGCATGACTTTGTCCAGTCGATTGCGGTGCATTTTTCAACATATAGCTCTCCTAAAATGAAAAAGTTCCTGAACAAAGTTGTGCACCCAATAGTATGATGTCGGGTCACCGGGAACAGGCGAGGGAGTGATTGGATACCATTAATAAGTAAAGTAGTGAACGTAGGCCGAAAAAGGTGTAGTAGATATGGGGATACCGAAAGGAGTCAAATGCTTCTTGATCTTGAAGGGCATACTTCGATCGGCCCTTGCTGATACGACCGAGAATGAGTTCAGAAAGCATAGCCTGCGAGGCCGATAATCAGTAGCGTCACTCATAGGTGTGTATGCTGCTCACCTGCGAATTACCCGCACAAGCACTTACCAGCCGTGCCAGAGGGATTCGGGTCATTTCCGATTGGCTAGTGTACACCGATAACAGGATAAAATGTGTACGCTTTTCTATTGCACTAACCCAAAGAGTGCATTCCACAACTGAAGCCTCATCCAACGGGGCTAGTAGCGAGATCCTGGAGGAATCTCAATACTCAAACTCTGTACCTGGTTTCGTAAATGAACGTGTTATTCTGAGTTGGAACTGGCACTATTGTCCAAGAATTTCAGTGGCACCTCAGTTGGACATCATCAGGTGTATCCCGGTTAACCTGCTGAATCATTCTCATCTTCGATTAGAGAGTGTAAATGGATGTTGGCCATCTGTATGCTTCCATTCACGTCCACTTCGAACGAGATGCCACGGGCGACACGATAAATAACCAACGATGGTGCGATCGCCTATTTAAAAAGCACACATCAGATGTGAGAACCAGTGGCGTAAAGTCGGAGTAAAGGATGACACACCTGAATGATACCCAACACCTGACCGAATATGAACTGTAGCGGGCTGTTCAACGCAAACACCACTAGCTCGACAGTCACGAAGACTGTATATAATAGCGTGCTCTCAAGCGTCATCGCGATATAGACGAGGTAAAATGCCTCCTGTTGCAACCCGAGGATTTTGGCAGTCGTCTTGCGATGTATCCAGAGCCGTGCAACAATGATGCAGGAAGTGAAGACGTTCATCGCAGTGGAGCATGCCAAGAAACTGATGGTTATGATTTGGACCACAGGACCGCTGTATTCCTCGTAATCCGCGCCGGGTGAGGAACCAGTGAGAAACCACGCTATTGAAGAGCCTATAGTGGCGAGATATAGTAACATTGGAAGTGTTAGCGCACATCTATTCCCCAAGTAGATGACATAGCATCGATAGAGCTAGACCACAACTCAGTTCTCTGCAGTAATAACAACATCAGAAATGTACCAGAAAAGCGTCGGAGATCCAGGTATTCAAGATAAATGTGACGTCGAAAACGACTTCTGGCCATGCTGCTAAAGGGCCAGGGCCAGAGGGGCTGGTCACATTAAATATAAACGCCTGCAAGCTTCGTGCTGGTGTAGCGTAAAGCGACATGATGATGTATAGCGTGGTGATCGCCAGCTGTACAATGGAGTACAGCAAGAGTCTCCTGTATCCCTTCTTCCAAAGCAGCGGAAGGTTTATCCAGGTAATGGAAAAATAAATCCCTGGGTTCAAGTGGGAAGGTAAACGTGCGACTCAAACCAGGGCATTAGAATACTCACCAATGAGAATACATGTTATGGAATTGCCCTCGAACATAATGGTATACGCGCTGACCTGTTGCGGTGCATATATGGACTGAGGGCTGCTCCGGCTGGCAGACATATTCTGACCGCGACAGAACAGCGGAGGAATCGACGCGGAGGTAATCGTGTGTATATACATGCATGCATCATGCATTCAATTGCAAATACCGAATAACATACTGCCCTAATCCAACCCCATGCAGACAGATTAATCTGGTCATGAGAAGGGGAGATGCCCTTTCGGGCACTGTTCGGATGTAAAAAAAAAACATTGTTCAGGTACCCTTCTTGCCAATGGTGACAACAAGAGCAGGACGGTCCTTAACCTCGGTCCTGGTGTGTAACTTCCAAGCACTGTAATAGTCATCATCCGAGTCTGGAAAACATACTTAAACCTGCGATTACTGCAACAATTTTGCGTCCTGGTGTCCCTTCGTCGTCCGTTTACGCGCTTACAAAGTGTTGTTTGCAAACCCGCGGCCCCCAGGCCATAGCTATTTACTCACATCATGCCACAATGTTGAGTTGTTTGGTCCTATCAGAATATTTGAAGAAACGATGCGATCTGTACACCCTTCGCAGGCTGGGGGTGATTAATTCCATGCACTCGTGCAGAGCGTGCGCCCAAAGAAACTTCGTTGCTCACTGAGAGAAAATGGGATCGCGATCAAGTTGGACTGGTGGGAAAGTATACTTAAGTGGCACAGCAACCAACCCTGGCCACGACCTACAATTCAATTTAGACTTCAGGAGGGTTGTGAAGATGGTTGGTTGTGCACTTCAAATGTCTATTTCGCCCTCAGCAAGTCGAGTGGTTTGTGATCAAGCCGTGACAGGACTGCTAGGATCCGATGAGAGGGGTAGAGAGGAGCACACCACTAGATCCTGGAGCATGAGGCAAAAGTCCAGTCTGCCAATGCTTAGCTGGTGGGGGACAGAGGGGAGATGGTTGGGATATCATACGTTTTCGATCCCTCTTCCGAGAGCGGAATGAAACTGGTTGGGTGGAGAAAGGTGGCTTGCGAGTGGCATAGAATGTAGTAATCCAGTCACGCTGTTATCGCTGTATTAGCGACATGGGATGCTGGCTGAACGGATCTTATTAACACTATCGAATCAACCCTGACGAGAACTTTCGGAGGTTCGAAACTGTAGCCCATATCGACTTCAGTGTCTTTGACGATGCTAGCGGAAAATGAGCTCGAACGGGATAGTCTGACAATACAGTCGGCAGAAGTGGCGAGGGTGTAACTGCGTACTGTTAATAAGTCAAGCGCCGCGGGTGTGAATTGCATTCTCGCTGTGGTTGGCGAATGGCAGAGCTTCGATATTAGAGTCTGACTCGACCTGTCATTGAAAGATTTGTCTGCCACTCTAACCATGACCGACAATTCAAGTCAGCCCTCCAGGAGAATCGTGAAGGCGGTTGGTTTGATGTTGTGTCTCAACTGATGATGGGTTCGATGTCACATCCACCATCTGGGTTTCCTGGCAACAGGCTGTCCATCATCTCAAGGAACCAATCCAGAAGGCGAATCAGATGGCTTTTCATAGTGTGCACACACATCAACGCTTCAGCTCTATATCTACAATGTTCCGACAACGTCCAAGTCCATTCGAATTCACATTTCCCTTGTTTGCTTACGGTAGTACTTGATCATCAAACCACTTACTAGATCTCTTTGACAGTAACAGAGGCTACAGACGTGAGACTGATCCGGAACAAGATACGAGATAGAATGAGTATGTGTTCACCATTTCCGTGAAGGACTTGAAGGTGCGATTGCTTAAACTCTCCTACGATTTGACAATGTCAAACCAAGTTCTTCTTCCAGTTTGACAGCGAGCACCTCTGCTTTCTGTTGATTCAAATGACAGCTTCTCGTCAACACCTCCACATTGTCTTGTCGTGTCCCCTCCCTATTTGGAGATGCCAGCTGTCCGAACTAGCGCAAAAAAACATGAGCAACCAAGCCACCGATGACATGATACATTTCTGTATGGCATAGTGCAACCCGTCGACGGTGACTGCGAGGTTGGGAATAAGGATCTTCCAACTGCGGACTGGTGACATCGGCTGCCCATGTGTGCGAATGCCATCCTCCCGTAGACGTTCCATATTTGTTTCCCACCACGCTTTCGTCTTTCTGCATTCCTCAACATGTACAATGACAAAGATGGGGATGTGAGTCCTGCAAAACGCTTTATAGAACAGCTTGAAAGTGCCCCAAGCCATACGGAGGAGTCTACACCCCGTGACGAAGCAGACAATCAGCTGACTGAGCCCACTGTGACTTGGATGAGATCGCGCGTTGTGCCACTGCAAAAAGGTACTCGTAGGCCCCCGATGATCATAGAGTTCTCGAGACTAACCCAGACCAAAAAGTCGCAGACAAGCGCCAAGGAAAGTGCATCGGTCGAATGATGTAGTACGTCTGTTGTGATGCTCAGGCATGACTTTGTCCGGTCGATTGCGGTGCATTTTTCAACATATGGCTCCTAAAATGAAAAAGTTCCTGAACAAAGTTGTGCACCCAATAGTATGATGTCGGGCCACCGGGAACAGGCAAGGGAGTGATTGGATACCATTAATAAGTAAAGTAGTGAACGTAGGTCGAGAAAGGTGTAGTAGACATGGGGATACCGAAAGGAGTTGAATGCTCTGGAACATTACTCCTCTTGATCTTGAAAGGGTGAACACCTGCATACTTCGATCGGCCCTTGCTGATACAACCGAGAATGAGTCCAGAAAGCGTAGCCAGCGAGGCCGATGATCAGTAGCGTCACTCATAGGTGTGTATGCTGCTCACCTGCACAAGTACTTACCAGCCATGCCAAAGGGAGTCGGGTTATTTCCGATTGGCTGGCGTACACCGATAGCAGGATAAATGTGTACGCTTTTCCATTGCACAAACCCAAAGAGTGCATTCCACAATTTAAACTCCATCTAACTGGTCCAGTAGTGAGATCCTGGAGGAATTTTAATACTCAAACTCTGTACCTGGTTTCGTAAATGAACGTGTTATTCTGAGTTGGAACTGGCGCTATCACCCAACAGTTTCAGTGGCGCCCCAGTTGGATATCATCAGGTGTATCCCGGTTAACCTGCTGAATCATTTTCATCTTCGATTAGAGTGTGTAAATGGATGTCGGTCATCTGTATGCTCCTATCTGAGTCCGCCTCGAACGAGACGCCGCGGGCAACGCGATAAATAATCAACGATGGTGCGATGACCTTTTTTTTTTTTTAAAAAAAAAAAAACACATCAGACGTGAGAACAAGTGGTATAAAGTTGGGGCAATTGACACACCTGAATGATACCCAACACCTGAACAAACATGAACTGTAGTGGGCTGTTCAACGCAAACACCACTAACTGGATGATTACGGAGATTGTATATAACAGCGTGCTCTCAAGCGTCATTGCGATATAGACGAGGTAAAATGCCTTCTGTTGCAGCCCGAGGATTTTGGCAGTCGTCTCGCGATGTATCCAGAGACGTGCAATAATAATGCAGGAAGTGAAGACGTTCATCGCAGTGGAGCATGCATAGAAACTGATGGTTACGAACTAACATACCAGAAAAGCGTCGGAGATCCAGGTATTCAATACAAACGTGACGTCGAAAACGACTTCTGGCCATACTGCTAGAGGGCCAGGGCCAGAGGGATTAGTTACATTAAATATAAACGCCTGCAGGCTTCGTGCCGGTATAGTGTAGAGCGACATGATGATATAGAGCGTGGTGATCGCCAGCTGGACAATGGAGTACAGCAGGAGTCTCCTGTATCCCTTCTTCCAAAGCTGCGGAAGATTTATCCAGGTAATGGAAAAATAAATCCCTGGGTTCAAGTGGAAAAGTAAACATGCAACTTGAATGAGGGCGCTGGAACACTCACCAATGAGAATACATGTCATGGAATTGCCCTCGAACGCAATGGTATACACGCTGACCTGTTGCGGTGCATATACGGGCTGAGGGCTGCTTCGACTGGCAGACATATTCCGACCGCGACGGCCAGGCTAGAACAGCGAAGGACTCGACGCGGAGGCAATCACGAATATATATACATGCGCGTATTCAATTGCGAATGCCGGGACCTGAACAACGTAATCATGGGAAGGGGAGATGCCCTTTCAGGCACTGTCCGGATGTAAAAAAAAAAAAAAGTTGTTCAGATACCCTCCTTGCGAATTGTCTTTAACCTTGGTCCGCGTGTGTAATTTTCACGCATTGTACTAGTCGCTATCCAAGTCTGGAAAACATACTGAGATCCGCAACAATATTACGTCCTGGCGTCCCTTCGTCGCCCCTTTACGTATTTACAAAGTGTTGTTTGCAAACGCATGGCCCCCGGGCCGTAACTACTTACTCACGTCATACCACAATACCAGAATATTTGAAGCAATGATGCGAACTCTACACCCCTCGCGGGCTGAGGGTGATTAATTCCTTGTACTCATGCAGAGCGTGCGCCCCAAGAAACGTCGTTGCTCATTGAGAGAAAACGGGGTCGTAATCAGGTTGGGTTGGTGGGAGAGTATACTGAAGTGGCACAACAACCAACCCTGACCATGACCTACAATTCGAGTTAGACTCCAGGAGGGTCGTGAAGGTGGTTGATTGTGCGCTTCAAATGTCCGTTCCGCCCTCGGAGAAAGCCAGGTGGTCGTGATCAAACCGCGACAGGACTACTAAGATCCAATGAAAGGGGCAGAGAGGGATACGCCACTGGATCCTGGAATATGGGGCAAAGGTATGGTCTGTCAATGCTAGCAGGAGACAGAGGGGAGACAGCTGGGAGACAGTTGGGGTATCATACATTCTAGATCCCTCTGTCGGGTGCGGAATGAAGCTGGTTGGGTGGAGGAAGGAGGTGGGTTGCGAGTGGCAGAGAATGTAGCAGCATGATCCAATCGTGCTGCTATTACTATATTAGAGACACGGTACGCTGGCTAAGCAGAGCGAGCAGACCTCATTAACACTATTGAATCAACCTTGACGAGTACTTTCGGAGGTTCGAAACAGTCGCCTATATTGACTTCAGAGTCCTTGATGGTGCTAGCAGAGCGTGGGCTCGAACGGAATGGTCTGACAATACAGTGGGCAGGAGTGGCGAAGGAGTAGCTGTATAGTGTTAGTAAGTGAAGTGGGGTGCGGATGGCATTCTCGCTGTGGCTGAAAACCCTACCATGGTGTTAGTAGATATGAAAACAACGAAAAAACGTCCCGGCTTACTCTAATCATACCTGTTTCGAGTTCACGGAATCGGCTCTGCAGTGCCCGGAGAATAGTTGTAAGGCATGGGATAGTGATGGATTGTGGTTGACGTGTCCGGGAAGAGAGGTAAGGGATGCAAGGTATGCGCGAGCGACAAGTGGTGGCCGATGTGCTCCAGCCAAAGTCGTTAGAATGCAGTTCACGATGCTGGTCGGATGGCCAAGGGACTTACGAAGCTTCTACTGGAATACTGTGGTATTGCCAATACCGCACATCGCAGGAGAGCACGCGATGTGGACGTAATCAGTCATAATTTTCAGAGCTTGCAAACCGGCAGACTAGGTCGTTCATGATCGTTGACGTTGGTGGTACAAGGAATCACACATTTATTGAAACAAAGATAACATAAACGTAGCCAATTGAACGACTCAGCGTTTGGCTTGTCTGATCTGGAATCCTCCAAGCTTGAAACGCATCCGAAATTGCCTCCCTCTACTCGAGGATCCATGGCATTCTGGAAAAGATCCATGGCACTCTGGAAATACCATGTTTCCTGCTCGGTGACAGCCGCCTCGGGAATAGACAGTTGCTCATTGTTTATTGTAGGATCCTTCATATGAAGTTGCCGCAAGTCAGGACAAGGAGTAGTTCTCATCGCTCATCGGTGGACTTGGATTCTCCTCCATTAGGAGCCACACATAGCGAGGTTATCGCAATCTGCAATCCCGAAAACATATGCCTTCTTTAGAATTCTATGGGGATGGGGAGCATTGCAGAGGGATTCCATGTACAAATCCAGAATAAATAAGCCAGCGGAACTGAGAGCAAGTTAATGCAATTGAACCTACTTGTTGTACATCTTCCAGAGTTATTGTAGACCTCTGCAACACTCCCATTGCCCAGGTTGCCATACGTGCGGAAGGGTGGAAGCGACTTGGAGATTTGGCCGTATAAGAGCACAGGGATGGAACTGACGGACTCCTTTGTTAACTCGAAGTTTTCCACATGGATGTTAGATGCTTGTTTAAGTTTGGGCGTCCGGTTGCCTGGCAGGAGCATCATGTTCATTGAACGAACGCATCGGGCTCTCAAGCACTAGGTAGAGACAGCAAATTTACAGGGACTGAACAGGAAGGAAAGAGACTGGGAAGGCCATCCTGCATGTCGTCGTGAGGGAGAAGAAACACATCCTGAGCAATGGACTCTGGCTTTCTTCAGTGGCTCTTCAATCGCTGCAATGGTCTGACTTGACCTGGCTTTGAAAGACTTGTTTGTCGCTCCGACCATGACCGACAATTCAAGTCAGCACTTCAGGAGGATCGCAAAGGCGGTTGGTTTGATGTTGTGTCTTAACTGGTGATGGGTTCGATGTCACATTCGCCATCTGGGTTTCCTGGAAACAGGCTGCCTATCATCTCAAGGAACCAATCCAGAAGGCGAATCAGATGGCTTTTCGTAGTGCGGACGCACATCAGCTCCATATCTACAACGTTCCCCTCCCTCCTAGTGATCACCTCGGACTCCAAGGGGAGGATCAATATGATATGTACTGCTCTCAGAGTTGGGATAACTCATCGTCGAAGAAAATGGCAGTGAGAGGCACACCGTCTGGACGAATAACACCACGATACATGCCATCACCGTTGAGTGGCAGGGCAACTGGTCCAAGCTGGTCAGTGGCAAGTACGAAGATGCACAAGAAAGCTTTACCATTCCCTCGTTTATCGATGGCAATGACGCCACCTATCCCACCATTCCTGAACAGGTCGTCGACGACCTGTTGGGCAGCCTTTTCGATAGGATCGTTGAGGAACTGCATACGATGTGCGATCGTGCAGGCAGCATTCCTACGGACAAAGTACTGGGCGTAGGCCCACGTCAGAAATTTATCGGTTGGAACGGAACGATACACACGTCACCGTCACCAGTCCCAGAGATCGCAACGCCACCTTGTGTAGATTTCCCTGACAAACGGTCCCAGATTCCCTTGAAGAAGCCCCGTTTACGTTGCCATTCTTCGGCCCAGAATCCGCTACCCATGATAGGCGTATCACCAATGCGTCCGACATGCTTGTTCGTCCGCCCACCGGTGGAGGTCACCGTGGCCAGACACCCTCGCACATCCAGTGCCACGGCACCCACAGTACCCATGGGCATCAAATCAAGCACCTTGTCTTTGAGGTCGGCACTTTCCGCTGAACCCGCCTCCGTTGCCTCAGCGTCATCGTCTAGCTCGAGGCTGGACTCGGACTCGAGCGTGGTCATTTGCGCGACCTGCGGCGGTGGATCGATTGGCTCCACCGGCAGTCCAAGTCCTGTTCGATGTTCCCTCCACCGCGACTCTGTCCAAAAGTAGGATGGCTCCACTGTCTGTACACCGAGATGCACTGCACCAAGAGTTTCGACAGTGTCGCCAGAGAGCATTGGATGCGGTACGAGATCTGGCGCGAGGTAAAGCGCGCGGACAAGGTGGGAGGGGTTCTTGGTGCGTGTCAGGAGGGCTGCAGAGACGCCGCGACGCGCCGTTGGGAGAGCAGGGTGTGCAGCAGGGGGCTTAGACAACATGATGGACGCTTCGAGCTCATTCTGCGAGTAGATGAGCAGTGAGATGTGTTGTATGCGTCGAAAGATGATGGAGTATGACCTTGCCAGCTACGTTGAAGACCGCACCTTTGCCAGCGTTGAAGAGAGGGCAATCTGTCGGCGAGGGAACCCCATTCGTTGAAAAACAGGCGAACGTCCAACTCAACTTCACTCACCTTCCAAGACCGTGACCGCCGCAACGGCAGCATCCATGGCCTCTCCTCCGGACTTGAGGACCTCGTAACCCATCTCGAGTGCTCGCGTCAGCGCCGTTCTGTACTTGGCACGTTGCTCCGGCGTCGAATCTCGCCTCTTCATCACACCTGCGCCGCCATGGACGACCAGGACAAAGTCTTGTGTGGCACGGTGTTTGCCCATGCGAGACGTGGTCATGGCTGGAGATAACGCGAAGAAACGTCACCTTCTCGTGTCATCGTGCGCAGCTTCGCGTGTTGACACCGGCACGCGACTTGTTGGAAGTCTGAAGTAGGTGATGATAAGCCACCCAACCGTCTCTGATTCCCCGATCTGTCATATCTCTTCACGCGCATACCCCTCCGGAGTACCCAGGAATACATTCATGCCTCTCAAGATCTTATCTGAACCATCACTGGGCCAGGTAGTTGAAGGAACGACCTGCAACACGACAGGAAATCCAAACATGGCGGTGAAAAAGGATGGATGTAACAAGGCTAACGCGATCATCGATGGCCGTTGAAAGGCCTATCAGATCGGGCCTCGTTAGTTGGCAGGGTATGTACTACGCGGCCAGATCCCCCCTTGGACGCCCTTCGATAACATGCAAGGCAAAAAGAAAGGGCTGGTTTTTGTCCTCTTCATGATAGTATACAAGATAGACGTGATGCAAAAGTCGTTATGCTCGTCATCCATGTCGTCTACGCAGCCGCCATACCACCAACACCAGCTCAGCGCTGACCGTATGCCTTGGTCTCATACTTACCCTTGCCTATGATGACGTTGGCAGGGTCCTGAGGCTGATCGTTGAGGTAGCTCTCAATGATCTTTCTCGTGCCGTTGGCGTAACGCGCCTGGGCATCGAGCGTTGTACCCGAGTAGTGAGGAACCATGCCGTTGCCACCACCGAGCGGGTTCTTCATCGTCCGCCAGACGTGGTCGCGTGGTGCAGGTTGGACGTTCCAAACATCACCCGAGTAGCCTGACCATCACGACCAAAAATGGGTCAGCAACACGGAGATGTGCCAGAGGCACATGGACGTACCGTTCAATCGACCGGACTTGATGGCCTCAGCGACGGCATCTTTATCGCAGATGGCACCGCGAGCGGTATTGATAAGCCATGCACCCTTTTTAAAATGCTTGAGCAGGTCAGCGTTGACGAGTCCACGGGTGCCCTCGTGCAAGGGGCAATTGACAGTGACAACATCACATTGGGAAACGAATTCCTTGAGGTCCTCAACGCGGCGAGCATTGACTGCCTTGGCAGCGGCTGATACAACGAATGGATTGATTAGAGGGACCAGGGGGGTATCCTCGTCAACATACCTTCGGGGAGAGGTGCGTAATCGTAGTAGAGGAGTTCCTTGCAATCAAATGGAACTAAACGCTGAAGGACGCGATAACCGATACGGCCGGCACCAATGGTACCGACGACCTTGCCCTCCAAGTCAAAGGCATTGCGAGCGACATCCGAGACTTGCCAGTCACCGCGCTCGACCATCTATACGATACGTCATGTCAGTATTTAGCACGCAAACAACAAAGGTGTGACATGCCTCGTGGGCAGGGACAAAGTTCCTCACGAGGAGGAGAATGGACATGACGACGTGTTCCGCAACGGAGACGACATTGGACCCAGAAACTTCCAAGACCTGGACGCTTTTCTGAACGGCAGCATTGAGATCGATGTGATCAGAGCCAACACCGGCCGTGACACAGAGCTTCAAGTTTTTGGCCTACGCAAAAACGGGGAATAACCATCACGGTCCGCAACTGACAATAACCGAAAATAAATCGTACCTTTTCAAAGAGGTCCGCTGTGAGGTACCCGGGGTGGAAAGGTGTCGTGACCAAGATCTCTGCCTAAAAAGGAGCATAAGTCCACGCGGGTAACTGATCGGGAACGATAAACGCACGTCGACGATGTGTTTTTGGAATTCACTATCAGGACCCTCCTTGGAGTCAGTGACCTGTGATCAGATACTCCGTGAATTGTCTGGAGAAGTTCTGCAAGACAGGCACACATACAACGTATTCGTGTCCCTGCGACTCGAGATACTCGCTTAGACCGAGCTGTGCGTCCGGTCAGCATTGCTGGCAGTGACAAACTGCATCTCGTCGTTGCTCACCTTGTTCTCGACTGTACCAAGGAGACGGGGCTCGTTCGTGGCAGCATCACCACCTTTGTAAAGGATAGCAAGAACCTGCAAAAATTAAGCAATGATACAAGCAAGATACAGGTAACATCCAGCTCACCTTCATAACTGGAGTAGACTGGTTTTCGTGCACGCTGAGAGAATAAGGAGGGAGATAATGTTCAAGAGATGATGCTTGCTCACCTTTTTATACCATGCTAAAGGGGCTAGAAGAACTATAATTATAGGCGGTCCGATTCGAATAACCAACTTGATATCAACGGAGCGTATGTGCTCAATCGCTGCAAGGCAAATTTCGGAAAGTGTTAGAAGCACGTGATCACCAACGGAGCCGTTCCGATGGTTCCGAATAACGGTCGATATACCACCACCATGTTCCGGTAGGACAGCAAGGGGCACGAGGGGAAACCGGGAATTGTCGGGCACGTTCGCCTCCAATGATGAACCCCACACTCGAAGCGACCGTGGGTGATCGAAGACGAGGAACATACCGGGACCCTCGTCTAGAATCGATAACGACTTCGGTCAACTGATAGAAGAGCGTCAAACAATCAGCGAAGGTGATCGGACGACATTTATCTCATGAAGATGGCCCATCTGCCTTCTCGACCAGGGCGCCAGGCTTAGCGGATCAACTATTCAACAAGTAATCGGAAATTTTCGGAACCTGTGACAAAAGGGATATTTAATATCTTGGATCCCACAGCAGGGAGCACCCTCATTGGCTAAAGAAATTGTGACTGTCCGGGGTTGCCCGCAAACTCGGAGTGCAACAAGTATGAATCCGTTTTACTGATATCTATGCTTTCAAGAACAAGCATTCAGGTCATCCCATCCGGAGAAAACGAATCGTCAAAGACTTACTACATAATGTGCTCTAACACGTAAGTCTAATTGATCAGTCGAATGCTTCTCCCTTGACGTGCGCTTAGAAAAGCTCCATGTCATCCGATCGCGTACCGTTTCCCATAGACCGTGTCTTGCCTTTTCCTCTTCTCACTGTTTCCCACTCTATACGGAGAAAGACCCATATCCATCTTCGCAGCACTTCCGCTATTTCGAGCCAAAATATGAGTACACTCCCATCCGACTGCGAGTAGAGGTGGCTCGATAATTTGATGGACCATGTCATCCGCAGAATCAGATTCATGAAGATGACCATGGGGTATACCGGAAGAGGATACAAGAGTACTGGACGAAGCCCGTACGGATACGAGGCATTACGGTACCCTGTGGCGTCGAACGATGACGACGTCTGGTCGAGTGAGGACAAAGTTGCATGTGACCTGTTGGCTGATGCAGAATGTAGTTGTCGTGGAGGAAGCGAAAGCGACCTCTCCCGTGACCTCTCATTCCTAGTCAGCAGGTCAAGACCCCAGTCATTGGTCAAATCCCACCAGAACGAATACGACGAATTGATGACGACCGATATTAGCCTAACCAGGTTAACGGTAAGTGAGGTCATTTTGTGCTTACATAGGCCGACATACCAAAGACGAAAGAGTGGGTGCTCGCCATGCCATCCTTGTTTCATGACGGAGTCCCCATGCGCTTGCAATAGGTCAGAGATAACAATTCTTTGAGCGGCAGAGAGGAATATCACGGGAAACGACGATGCGTATTTGACGGCATTGAGTAACGGACGTCGGCTCGAGTTGGTGGGAGAAGTATATTCGATGAGACATTGGCGTAAACGAATCAAGTATGGCAAACTACAATATCTCAGCATCGCAGGGGCTAGAATTTGAAGTCTCATTTTACCTCATGAGGCTTGGCAGAACCCACTGGTACCAGCCGTCCTGCGATGGAAGCTGCAACAAACTGCCCCCCGGAAGCAGCATGCAAAACGATAACCACATGTCGCCAAGGACTTTTGCAAACGATGTCAGCACGTCGGCGAATATGACATCTGAGAATGGCACAGCGCTGCTAGAGGCAGGAAGGAGGCATCTCGCGGTAGTGCTAATTTTACACGAGCGTCAGAAGCAAGCATAAAAGACAAAGTAGAATCGCGCACAATAAGAACCAATCGCGCTCCCGTTTGTAGAAGACATCATATGGGGACGCAAGCACCATTACGATAGCAAGAATACAGACCGCGGGGACATATCTGAATATGTCCACGAGTACGGTGTCAGAACGTGATGCTAGTCGAAATATCAACCACGCGACGAAACACCAGCTTGTATATGCGACGAAGATGCGGTAAAGAGGCACATAGAAAGAGCGGGCAGAGAAGTGTCCATTGGATGATAAGGACCTGAGGGGAAGGTGGCTGCTGCTTGAATGGAGATCTAGCGCGCCAGGTCCGTCAATACCGAGCAGTTGTAACCCGTGGAGATTTGTTGCCCATCCTAGCACACCCAAGCCCACGAGGAACAAGACGCGAAAAGGAAGTGGAAACGTGGCAGCGAGAGGGACCTGGTTGTCGATGTACATCACGAGCGGTACGAGTTCAAAGCATGCGGGCTATGACTATGCACCAACTTAACCTTGACGGCGAACGACGCGAAAATTTTGTGCCAGTTGAACGGACTGCGGTGAACTGCAGGACATTCCTTCATCGGCACGGATTCGGCTAAGGTCAATTAACGCGGCCATCACGTGGCTGTGAACCGAGCCCGCGCCAACCTGGAACTTGTCTCGGAGTCTTGTTCTTCTCACTGACAACTGCATCAAACATCAAACAACTGGTTGTAGGTGTCAAGGACACAAAGATGCACAGGGTTTTAACGTTCGACTGCAAGATATCGCCTAATTCTCTCTGCTGCAGACTCGAAAACACGGCGATGAAAACCGAATCATCTTCCGAGTGTGGCGTTACGGGCCCCCACTTGTTACTGGCAAATGAATGCCTATGTTATACATGTTAAATTCAAGGGTACTACAAAGAGGTCATCGTAGCAAAATATGGTTACAGCCAAAGTAAGGCGGTTGTTCAAATTGCACTTGCAAATGGAATGTTGGAGGACAGACCGACGATCATATAAATTATGGGTTCTACATCTAATCCTGCGGGATACATACAACAGTTAGATGGACAATATTCTATCTATTATGGCAAGACACGTTTATAAAAATCCGAGGGATCGATCCTAGCATGATCTAGAGCGCCTCCACCTCTGCTTTCCATCGACGAGTCGATGAGATCAACGTTCACCCTCCCCATCCCCACCAAAACTGTAACTCCTCCGCGAAACTCTAATCGCATCATCTCCCACTGGTAACACCTCCATTTGAATCGTATCCTTCGTACCCGCGTTCTTCGCGAGTACACCACTCCCAACCCTTGCATCACCCACCAATTCCATTGCCTGTGCCTCGCCATCGCCCACGATCAGGAAACTGGAACCGAACCCAACGTCGATCCCCTCCAAACGGTCACTGGGGTCACGATAATACAGTTCCCGTACACTGATGATGAACCGGGGAATTATGGGGCCCAAGGCTATATGACAATACAAGTTCAAGAGGAACGTCCAAGTATTGGTCATATCAATGATAAACCCTCGTTGGAACACATAGACAATGTTGAAGAACGCGTTACTACAGGGTCAGCGAAAAAGGATAAGCTAGTCATATTTGGGAAGTGGCAGGGGGGGAGGGGGCGAGGGGGCGAGACGTACAGGAGAAAGTAAAGAATTCCATCTCTCATGAGTTGTTTCACATATTTGTTGGGCTGCCACTGTCTGGTTTGCTTGTCCATGGAGACCGACTGCTTCACTGTTTGGACGACTGCCAGAACCAAAAGTATAGTACCAAGCACGAATCGTGGGATTTCATTATACATGTTAATAAGAGGTGGCATATTTCTCCACGAGTTATCGCAAAAAGAGAGGTCTAGGACTCGGCCAACTGTCACTGAAGAAAAGAATGGTGGGAGTGGTGGTACGCAGATTGTCTTGGCACATACCTGAGAGGTGTGCCTTGGGGTTATCATAGATACCTATGACAACAAAGGAAATAACTGTCTGCGGCACAAAAATGAGAAGCAGGAAGCGGCGAATCCAGATAGATCTATTCCACATTGCATACACTCTCCAGATCATTACCACTGGGATTGATATTACAGTCATCTCAAGTGAGATCAGGTAACATCATGATGGACTTACGATCAGCAGCACAAAGGATTATTGGATATTGCCAACCAGTTACGAGGCGGAACGCCGTGCCTTTGGAATGTCCATGTCTTATATGGGTATCACAACAAGCGGATTGATATGCTTACATCTACAAAATGTTACTGATGTTATTACAATCGATGTCTTCGCGCTTACATCTAGGACGACAATGAGTGGCACGTAAGTTGCGAAGTGGAGGGAATACTGACTCTCAGTGTTGCGGGTACAAAGCTACTACCGTCTGCGAAGGTATCTGATCAGCTGAACTAAACTCTTCCTTAGAGCGTCAACCTACTCAGGCTAAGAAGACTTGAGAGCACATAGGTGAGCTGTGTAACTCGATATATACAACAGCTAGACCTACATAGCCCAACAAAGACCGACATAGCGAGACTGGACATATCGATCAGGGAAACATGCATTGGCAATTCCAAGTCTTTGTACGCACCAGAACAAACGTGGTAGAGACCCAAGTCCAACGCTTGCACTATAACGACACATAAGCGATCTGGTGTGCACTGGATAGCTGCCACTTTACCCAAACATACTCTATCTTTATGTAAACACTATGAGCCAATAGATAACACGCGGAGAACAGAATACCACACCTCTCTTGAAAAAGTGAGAACTAATAAGGATCGCATCGGTCATCTTCACCCGATGTGGGTAGTGTGCACAGATCTAGGGCTACTCACGATAGTCATAAACAACCACAGTGACAACGATAACTACGTTCCTTGTCGGAAAGATAAAATAATCAAAGGCATGGTGAACTTACCACAAGCATAGTTATGCATCTGAAGAGACTCCAAGACAGACGATGTGTCGGAGGACATGAGAGGCGGGGGTAGGCAGATTCTTCAGCGATTAAAAAGATCAAAGGTCGAGGTTGAGGAGAGGGTTGCTTCTAGCGGTCGGCCTGGGAGTCCCTAGATAATTATATGTCCTGCTGGGCATATTAACATTTGCGTCAAAACTAATCTGGTTGGCGGGCGCTCCACAAGCGTGTCGGAACCCCGCAAACAATACAGGACAGAAGTGGACGGCGAGGTAACGAGAGCGTTTTCTCGGCGAGCAGAGAAAGCACAGGATCTTTGCCGGGAAAAGATTTTTTTTTTTTACGTAGGGGCGCGTTGCTGAGTAGTGTGCGAGGCGATTGACAAAGTGTCAAACAGACTTGGGCGGTACGCGTTCCTGGTGGGATCAAGAGAACTAGTAGGCGTCAATGTTAATATCGAATAGACACCGAGCGCTGGTGACCTGAGACTTGAAAAAGTCAGCGTAATTGAGATTTCGATT
The DNA here is from genome assembly GCA_038088875.1 of Austroboletus festivus. Classification (NCBI taxonomy): domain Eukaryota; kingdom Fungi; phylum Basidiomycota; class Agaricomycetes; order Boletales; family Boletaceae; genus Austroboletus; species Austroboletus festivus. The sequence goes on from JBBPJU010000601.1 coordinate 19,105, forward strand.
GTCCATCCGATTTGGATCCGTAGATAAATCGCCATGTCTCCGATGCCTTGACGCGACTATCAAGGTCGCAGACGCGAGTGAGGACGGTGTTATCGAGATAGTGCCAGGAGCAAGGGAAAAAGCCGCCAGTAGTTACCCTGCCTGAAAGCCAGAACAGTCGGAATTGGCGTACATTACTCTAACTGGGTTCATGATGGAGCTAAAAGATGCCAATCACCGCATTCGAGAACTCAAAAAATGACGGCACTACTCACCCCTTGGCATGGATGAATGAAACCATTGCTATGCAAGGTCTTGTAATCCCGACAGAGGGGGAGATGGGCGGAGCGACAACACTGGCAGCACGTAATAAGAACTTCCCTCTTCAACTATTAGGTACCAAGGGTCGTAACTTCTTGTTTTAAAGATCAAAACGAGTTGGACATGATTTTTCCAGCGGCATTGCCCATTATGAAGTTCCTGACGCTTATCTTTACACTGTCGGCCGATTTATATAGCGTGGCAGTGATGTCTTGTAGGCTGGCAAGTGGTAGTAAACCCGTCTGTTCACGTAAGCAAAGTACTGTACCTTCACTACAATGGCAGACAAATCCAGCGCGTACACCGCCAAGGCTGGCGACACAGACTTTAGGAAGAAATGGGACAAGCAAGAATACGCGGAAAAAGCGCGAAAGAAGGACGAGGAGGAACGAGAGCGCATGCAGGAGAACGAGGAACGCATGAAGCAAGGTACGTCGCTGGCTCGCACTCTCTTTCCAATCGCATCGTATACCTCACCGTTGCTTATGAACAGGGAAAGCACCCCGGAAAGGGCGCAAGGAAGATCTCCCCAAACCAACGGAGCTCATGAAACGACGCGAAAAATCGCTCGAGCTCGACAAGAACCTCAACAAGACG
>JBBPJU010000602.1:0-19995 GCA_038088875.1 Austroboletus festivus
CGAAGGCCTCGCAGACCCATTACCGATAGGCGTCACCATACCCGAGCCATCCCTCCCGCCCTTCTTGAAATCTGTCTTCTTCCGCCTCTTGTCCTGCCCCTGTCCTTGTGTCTGAACCCCATCACCCGCAGCATCTCAGTCAACACCAGCTCTGTCAGGATACAAACAACCTGAGTACTTCGCAAGCAGACACGGAAGCAGATCACCCAGAGTCACAGATCCACACATCCGTTCCCTACTCGAATCTACGGAATGAGATCTCAAGAGAATCCAGTCCTCAGCCGGAATCCAAGCCAAACTTTTAACAGCTGTTGACGACCCTTCCCTACTCGGGATAACTCCAGAAACTAGGATGGCTGATGAAAAGAGGAAACCGGAGATGAAAGCATCGCTGCCCGAAGACTTTTCAGGAAATAATGAAGATGCCCAATGGTGGATCACAGCAATGGCTGGATACTTGGAATTGAACACCCATATCTATACCGATGACGCCAGTAAGGTCATTACATGTCTCAACAAGATGTCGAAAGGGAGAGGAAGAGTATATGCAGAAGGATGATATGCTGCTGCCAGTGCAAAAGAAGAAAAAGAGAAAACTGTCATGCATCATGTGGACTACCCGCGGAGAGCCACCCCTTTTCCCCATGAAGGGGACAGGCCATGGCTCAACAGCAACATCGCCCTTGCACCATACGGAGGGAACGAGGACGAAAGACAGATATTCTGGGGAGGACAACTGGAGGGAGCAACCTGGGGGGAGGAACCACTCAGGGACTTCGTCCCTGGATGGTGGAATGTGCAAGCTCCACCAATAGGACTAGAGGAGACCGCACCCGCGCCGGAGTGGCCCACCGATCCCGCCTGGATGTGATGCATCCACGACCATGGACTTTCGTACAATTCTCTTTCACTTTATCTCAGATTCGCTTATCTTCTTATCGGACTACTTTCCATTACGATCGCACGTACTTACCTGTGTGATCTCCTGTTCCCCCACCTTTCCTGACTCGATTGTACTTACCTACGGACAGTCTCGTCGCTACCCATGATTGCCTGTTACAGTCATGGCAGTACCCCCTTTTTCCTATAAATACGACTGCCCTGTACAGTAGTTTCCCTAACTAGATCTACGTTTAATCTACGTGGTATTTGGTTACCTGCCATCCCTGAGTGAGGGCCGCAGTCGACTTCTCTACTATCCCGGATTTCTACCAGTCTCCTGTCTACTGTTGAGTGACAGCTGAACACTTAGGGGTCAACTGTGTTCGTGCAATCTATACCCGTAGATCGTGTCACAAAAACATGGGACAAATTTGTTGAGGACTTCGTCTCTTCATTCGTATCAAAGGAAGAGAAGGCCGACTCTAGGAGAAAGATAGCCAATTTGAACCAAGATCGCAGGGGATCTACTGCAAAGACCACCCAGAAGTACATCCAGGATTTCCAGCTACTAGCCACCAAGTCCGGAGTAAAGGACGAAGGTGCCCTCTGCGAATGGTTCATCAGAGGGCTGAACAATGACTTAACCAGAGATATCATCAGGATAAACAAGCCAGACACCCTGAAAGGATGGGTTGAAAGCGCTCAGAAACAGGTTAGGCAGCTCGAATGGATGCGAGACCTCAGTGGAGGCCGATATTTGTACCAAGGGACCGGTACAGGAAAATCGGCATGTGACCCTAATGCTATGGACATAGACTCGATATGTCTAAACCCTGTCGAAAGAGCCAGGAACGTACGCAACAGCCTGTGCTTTATATGCCACAAGAAGGGATGCTCCACCAGGAACCACAAGCGCCCCGGATCTAGCAAATCTATGGGCAAGACTCCCAACTCTTCATCAAGGGAGAGGGTGAGGGGAGTATGGGAAGAACAGCAGCCACTGACTTCCACCACGTTTGATCCGGCTTCGGAGTACATCTGAAAAGTACTGTCTGATGGAAAAGGGACCAGTGCTGAAGTTTTGAGGGTCTTACAACAGGTCTACGAGGAAGACCAATATGCCGACGAATTGGAAGAGGAGGGAGAGGAACCACCAGCTGAGCACATAAACCTCCTTTCCACCAAAATCATGGAGAGGATTGCTAAAGTAAAGGGTTTTTAAAGGGGAAATGGCAGTCAATGTCCAAATCCCCTAACAGTCCAGATGTAATAATATCTAAGGAACGCCAATCTATGATAGTCCCAATTCAGATTTGCACCCCATCTGGAATCATTGACATAGAGGCCCTGATCGACAGCAGGGCAACCAGAAATTTTATCAGTGCAAGATACATGCGGAAGTGGAAAATCCCTCTCTCACTGCTTAGTAAGCCATGGTATGCCATAAACGCCGACGGTTCCCATAACTCGGGAGGAAGTATCACCCAGCGAGGATACTTGACAATGACAATAGGAGGAAAGACTTCACGGCAGGGACTTTTAGTCCTTGGACACAGGAAGACCCCTATCATACTCGGAATGGCCTGGCTAGCAGAAGAAAACCCCATAATAGACTGGGAGAAAAGAGAACTTCTCCTGGTATACGATGAAGACAGCGACCATGATTTGCAGGTTGCACAGCGATATCTGGCCAAGTATATCGTGGAGGACTTAGATGACCCCTCGGAAGAAGTCATCATACAAGAAAGTCTCAACAAGGAACTGGTCAGGAAGACCACAATATCCACCGAAATAGCCGCAAAGGAAGTGGTCGAAAAGAAACCATTACCACCGGAATACAAAGAATTTGCGGAAGTATTCTCGGAGAAAGCCGCCACGTCCATGCCCCCAGAAAGAAGCTATGATCACAAGATCAAACTAAAACCCGAGTTCACCCCCAGAAGAGTGAAGAATTACTCACTGAACCCCAAAGAACTAAAAGCCTGCCAGGAGTTCATCAATGAACACCTGAAGAGTGGCAAGATCACCAAGTCCACGTCTCCACAAGCTTCTCCTTTCTTCTTCATAAAAAAGTAAGACAGAAAATTGTGCCCCTGCCAAGACTATCGGTACCTTAACTCCATGACAGTAAAAAATGCATACCCGTTACCCCTTACTGCAGACTTAATCGACAAAGTCCATCACTCAAAAATCTTCACCAAGATGGATATCCACTGGGGATACAACAATGTCAGGATAAAGAAGGAGGATTGATGGAAGGCCGCTTTCATCACGCCAAACGGACTTTATGAACTGACGGTTATGTTCTTCGGGCTATGCAACTCCTCAGCCACATTCCAGGCCCTCATGGATGATATTTTTGCAGATTATATGATACGGAACGCAGTACGCGGAGTCCGATGGATTGAGCAATTACGTGATCCACGTAACCGAGGCGAGGACAGCGGCGTATAAGTGTGGCAAGGATGTTCTCCCAGGCGCGGGTGCCGAGACCATAGAGGACGTAGCGGACGTTGAGACAATGTCTCAGTAGAACTCTCTCGATGAACGAAGACCCTTCTTCGCTCAAAGGTATAGCAGACTCCACGTTGGATTGCGTAGAATCTAACTAGGGAACATGACTAAACTACAGGGGCGCTTATATAGAGTTTAGGAAGTATTAGGTAAGACTTCCTCTTCGAGAAGGATAGAGCTTGCCGTAAGAGAGGCAATGAAAATGGTAAGCATCCGGTCAGATCCTCATCTAAGATGGGATCATGTCGTAAGGCCGCAATTGACAGGACGCACTGCCTGAATAAAAGGGGAAGGAAGAAAGGCAGTGCGTTGGGACTATCCAGGGAAACCCCTGGGATATCCCCTAAAGGATCGAAAAAAGGAGATATGAGATCTATCGGAAACAAGAAGGGTAATACCTAATCCGGCGGACGCAGTGTGGAGCGGGTATGGGTGGAAGAGGTAACTGACATAACTGTGGAATAGATCGAATATCTCCAAATAGATCAGCGAAAATAAATAAAAGAATTTACTCGAACCAGAGCGGGAACATGTTCTCTCTCCGACGTACGTAATCGTACAACTCCTGGGCGTCCCAGGTGAACCACTCCTCGTTCCCTGGGGGAACGTTCTCCTGATTGTCCGGGAGAGGAGGGGACGCGCTCCAGTGGTCTAAGGACTCCCCCCAAGCTAGTGAGCTGGAGAAGTCCGCTCTCATATCTGCGAAATGTCCTGAAGAGAAAGAAAAAGATGGAGCATCAAGCTCCTCTGGGTACGGCGTAGGCGGCCTCCGCCATCGTTCTGTAACATTATATCACTGAGGGATGGTTAATCATCTACATGGACGACCTCCTCATACACTCCGCCGATCCCACGGAACATCATGAACAAACTAGGAAGGTGCTCGCCAGGATGGCAGAGCACGAGTTATTTTTAAAATTAGAAAAATGTACCTTCAATGTGATGAAGGTGGACTACTTAGGATTGGTCCTGGAAGAAGGATGGGTTTCTATGGACCCAGTGAAATTACGTGCCATCAAGGATTGGCTCCCCCCAAAAACAGTAAAGCAGGTTCGTTCGTTCCTGGGCTTCTGCAACTTCTACTGAAAGTTCATCCCGAACTTCTCTCAACTTGCTTGCCCCCTCGTAACCCTCACTACCAAAGGGAAGCGGTGGGAATGGATGCCTACTGAGGATGACACCTTTATGACCTTAAAAAGGCACTTCCTCCGCGCCCCCATCCTCCGCTACCCTGACCCCGCTAAACCCTTCTGGGTGATGATGGACGCTTCCCTAACAGCGGCGGGAGGAGTGCTAATGCAAAAGGATGGCAATGGGGATCTCCACCCTTGTGCCTATCAGTCCTCCACCTTCTCCCCTGCAGAACGGAACTACGACATACATGACCAAGAGCTCCTTGCCATTATAGTCGCTCTTCAGGATTGGCGACACTACCTCACCGGGACGGAATTCCCCATCACTGTCCTCACTGACCACAAAAACCTCACCTACTTTAAGGAACCCCGCAACCTCTCTCACCGACACGCCCATTGGCAGTTATTCCTTCAGGACTATGACCTGAAACTCGTTCACACTCCAGGGGGTCAGATGGCCCCTGCCGACATGCTTTCTAGACCTGACATTGTGGATGTCGACACCCCCCCGCTTCAACTCCTGGATGACGAGGTGTTCATCAGGAGCATAGACGCTGCCCTAATTGAAAAAATAAACAGTCCCCCGACTGACCCATCGGTGATGGATATGTTGGAAAAACTGGATACCGGACAATCTGCTCTTCCCCGAACCTCCTTTGCAGACTGGGCTTGGCACGACAACTCCTTATGGTATCAGAACCGCATTTATGTGGACGAGCAGTACCGCACTGCACTCACTCACGCCATACATAACGCTACTACTATGGGCCACCTGGGATTCTTCTGCCTCTACAAGTTCATGAGTGAATCCTATTGGTGGCCGGGTATGGCCCGGTTCCTCCGTAAATACTTGGCCGGTTGTCCGGTCTGTCAAAAGCACAAGGTTGCCACCCATCCGAATCGGCCCCCCATAATTCCTATCCCAGCCACCGCCACCCATCCTTTCCAACATCTCTCCATGGATCTTATCACCAATCTCCTGCCGTCCCCCCCATGGGATGCTATTTTAGTCGTGGTGGACCACGGACTTTCGAAGGGGGCTATTTTCATTCCGACCACCAAAAATGTCACTGCAGAAGGAGTGGCATGTCTTTTTATCGAAAAAGTCTTCCCCCGATTCGGCCTCCATGACTCTATAATCTCCGACAGAGGCCCTCAGTTCGCCAGCACATTTGCCAAAGAAATGGCACGACTACTCAACTACGATCCAAAGTTATCCACTGCGTATCACCCCCAAACTGACGGAGAAACCGAGAGAGTAAACCAGGAACTGGAAACCTACCTATGAATATATTGCCACAAAAATCCGGAAGAGTGGGGACATGTCCTCCCCATCGCTGAGTTCGCCCATAACTCCGCCACCCATTCGACCACCAATACCACCCCCTTCCTCCTGATGACCGGTTTCTCCCCGTGAGGATTTCCCCAGAACGTCAAGTCCTTCATTCCTGCGGTACAATTCACGTTAGATCAATGGGGGACAGCGTGGAAGGAAGCTTCCGCCGCCATTGAATTCGCCCAAAAAGACAATAACACCAGAGTAAAAGGAGGACGATACTCCCCGTACAAGAAAGGAGACCTCATGTGGCTCTCTACAAAAAATCTAAAGACAAAAGGGGAATTACGAAAACTACTTCCAAAAAGAGAAGGACCTTTCAAAGTCCTGCAAGCCGTAAACAATGTAACCTTTAAATTGCAATTACCAAAACCATGGAAAATCCACGACACATTCCACACCTCCCTCCTTTCCCCATTTGTCCAGACAGATGAATTTGGACCCACCACTGCCGAAACCCCTTTAGATCTCGATGAGGAACCGGTGTACGAAATTGAGGAAATTCTCTCCCATAAAGGGAATTATGGCAGCTTACGATACCTGGTAAAGTGGAAGAACTATCCCCATTCCGAAAACACCTGGGAACCTGAGACCAACTTCACTCATTCCGATGAACTACTCCTAGCCTATAAAAAGGCCCACCATCTCCTCCAAACTCTTTAATGGTCTACCCCACTCAACCCACATTCCAGGATAAACGTTATGGTCGCTGGCACACAGAATTCGTCCCTGCTGAAACAAAAGAAGTCGTCCACAAAAATCAGAAAAGAACCATCAAAGAGAAGCACATCCATTTCTTGAACAAACATATAAATGAACACTGGTACTATTGCAAATTCGACTACTGTCCCTACCACTGGCACGCCAAGAACAGATATTAACTCTGCTATCTGCATCTTACGAGATGGAGAACCCGCCATCCCCTTGATCCTGGCCAAAGTTGGGGATGCCTTCAACTCACTCCTTTTGTCCAGAATTGGCTCACCGAGCGGAGTCATTCCTCTTTAGTAAACCCCCTCACCACTCTCATAAATGCCTACGAACTGTACGCCAACATCAGATCCTCTTGACCCTCCAAATCCGAAAGTACTCATGTCGGCCCCTTCTCCACAAGTCAGCAACCCATCCTTGCCTCGCAGCTCATTTACCTCGGAGTCCTCATTGGGCAGTGTCTTCATGACCACGGATTCTCCCAAATTGTACATGAGCTCCCCATCCTCCCTCTTTTCCCAATCATCTGAGAACTCCTTGGCCCCCTCTCCCCACCCATTAGACGATGCATCATTGTCAACAGGGGGCTTGTACTCCATCTCTGCGGAGCTTGCAGAGGAGCTCTGGATCCTGGTCCAATGCTGTCACTTCGACTCACAATCTCCGATGAGGAGACAGACTCTGATGGAGGGGATGCTGATCCCTTCGTCCCTACTGACCCCGCTACCCCGACCCCATCCACTCCCTACGTACTCCCCTCTCCGTTCGACATGGTGAGGGAAACCGATATCTCCCCCAGAGCATACTACATGGACACAGATCCCCCCATCCCGATCACCACCCCATCTACTCCACATCGAACTGACTTGCTTCGAAGAATCTCCTCTCCACCCGCTCTCAGATGAGGCCTTCCACCACTATCCAGGAATATCCCTGAGGACGACGACATCAGCACGGACTACCACTGTGCACAATGTAATTTCGGCCATGAGTCGGAATGGGACTGCCCACACCTCCTCTGCTCCGTCTGTTCTCGACGAGCCCCAGGACATCCAGCTTACCGCTGCCCCAGTCTGGCGACCCCAACTCTCAGGAGATGCCCCGAATGTGGGGACAAGCACCTCCTCTACTGGAGATGCCCCTTCTATGTCTGTCCACATTGCAACGAGGTGGCCCCTAATCATGCCTACAGCGACTGCCCATTGGCAAGACACCGTCCAGAGGCTTGAGGAGTTAGTGGATGAGTGGAATCATCCCATCTACCCCGAGGAGAGAGCTAATGTTACAGAACGATGGCGATGGAGTCCCACCCCCTTCCCGGAACCGCTGGACTTGCCCAGCATATCATTTTTTCCTAGTAATGGAGTTCTAGACGTCGAGGAGGACCTAACTTCCCCCATCGCTTAGGGAGAGTCCCTAGATATCTGGAGTGCATCACCTCCACTACCAGACAACCAGGAGAACATTCCCCCTGGGCAAGAGGAATGGTTCACGTGGGACCAACTAGAGATTGAGGCCTGGGCAGAGAGACGCCGCGACCAATTCCCCTTCATCGGGGAATAGAGATGATATTTCCTTTTGCTTTCTTTTACTTTCCATTTCCGAGATCCCCTTTAGATCTGATCCATCTTTGGCTTTATTAGTTACCTAACCACCCATACCTGCTCCACACAGCATCCGCCGGTTTAGGTATTACCTTTCTTCTTTCTGAGTCAGATCTAATATCTCCATTTACGGACAAGGAGGAGTATTCCCACATCCATGGGAGTAATCCCACGCACTGCCCTTCCATTCTTCCATAGGCAGTGCATGCGCACTTGTTATCTAACTATTCATGGATGCCCTTCCATTCCCTGTCTATTTACGGAGAGGCTCCATTCCCCATTTTCAGAAAGGATAGGAATTCCCGTCCTATCCCCACTAGGTATAAATAGGTGCCTTTGTACATACAATGTTCCCTAGTTAGATTCTACGCAATCCTACATGGAGTCAGCTGTACCTTGAAACGGTGGACAGTTTACTGTTTCTCGAGAGAGTCTTAGTGTGACAGGTTCTAGCCCTGCATCTAATCATCATCCATGAATAACTCCACCGCCTGGGAAGCCCTCATCTCCATCTGTGTCCAACATGGTCCCCGACTTCCTAGAGAAGTAGATCAGCTTATCGCTCGATGCCTAGGACTCCGCGTTCTGCGTTCCGTATCATCCGCTCCTTTCTTTCCTCCTTTCAACTCCCTTTTTGTCCAGTCTATGAGCAGATTATGTCTAGCTAACCAGCTCATTCCTAGTATCATGTCTGTTTTCCCACTTTTGATCACTAGGTAGTCTCTGGTTTCTCGCCTTCCTCCTATGGTGGTAGTGATGGTTGTTTTGTGGGTGATGTCCCCTCCTAGGTTGGTGGTTCTGTCAGCATTGACCGCTATCCTTCTCAGTTGGAGTTTGGTTCGTGGAAGTCGTAACTTCCGGATGATAGTCTCATTGATGAAGCAATTTGTTGCTCCACTATCGACTAGGGCTTGGATTTCAGTGGTTCCTGGAATGATTTGAATGGGGATTGTGATCAATTCTCGTTTTACAGATTGTACATTCCAGGTCGTAGGAGAGTTACACACTGACTGAGCTCTCCCAGTTAAAAACCCTTTGCCCTTTCTATCCTTGCTTTGAGGACTTCTGTGCTGATCTTGGCTACCGTTTCTTCTTCTCCTTGGTAGACAGGTTCCTCATAAACCTCCTTAAGGATCTTTACCACGTCCTCTTCTTTGATATCCTCTCCGAGGGTTTTTACGTAGTCGGTGATTGCCGATGGAGGAGTGGATTCAGAGATCTCCTTGGTTTGTTCCTTCTTTTGGAACTTAGAGTTTGTTCCTGGTCACGGATGGTTTCTTGTGGAGCACCCTACTTTATGGCATATGAAACATCGATTTTCCTTAATATGTTTAGCGCAATTGAATGGTGACAGTTTGATGATGTCGACGTCCATGGCGTTGGGATCGCACGTAGGGATTTGGGCTTTGAATTGATTCCCCTTCAAGTCCCATACTCTCTTGATTTGTCTCATTTGTTTGTGGCTGGATTTGATCCATTCTTTTAGGGTTTCCAACTTCTTATTGCCAATTACTTTTTCCGCGATTAGAGGGTTTTGTCCTCTTACGAACCACTTGGTTAGAGCAGCGTCGTCGGTGAGCTTCGCCTTTCCTGTGAAGAGTTGGAAGTCCTGCATATAATCTTGGAGCCCTTTGGTGGTGGGATAGGATTCTTTATCCTTCTGTTTAAGAGCAGCCAACTTCTGTCTATGGTCCAGGTGGGTTTCTTTGGATGAGAATGCTTCAAGGAACTTTTCCTTGAATGTTTTCCAACTCTGAGTATCAGGGACCTTTCCTTCTTCTCGCTGATTATAGTATGCTTCTGAGAATGTCTTTCCTCTCCCTTTGCTCATCTTATTCAGGGCGGTATTGATCTTGTCCTGATCGTAGGTGTAGATATCATCGTTCATGGAGAAGTAGTTGCTCATGGTCATGATCCACCATGTAGCATCTTCTCCTTCCCCAGAGAAATCGGTGGGGAGACCGGCCCTTTTTTCACTGGTGTGCCTGGTCATCCTAGGTTCGATCTCTAGGTCAAAGTCTTCCTCTACTGGTTGCGACATAGCTGTATTAGGTGGGACAGGAGTTGTATTCCTGTCGGCTGTAGCAACTTGAGTGCTAAGTTGTGGAGGTGTGGATAGGCTCTGAGAAGGGCGATGATAGGTTCTGGTCGAATGGGGGTGGGGGTTGTGATGAGGGCTAGGAGCAGTAGGGCTTCCTCCAACTTAAAGTCTTCTAGATGAATCGGGGATAGGGAGGTTGCGGTAGGATTGATCGACATCTTGGGTCTCTTCCCCGTCGGATGGGAGATCAGCGGCAGAATAAATTGTTGCGGATCTTCCCTAGTGGGGATTTGGGCCCACTAGACTCTTCTTGGTAGAACAAGGAGTGAACGGGGTTCAACTAGATCTTTTGTGACGCGATCTACGGATATAGATCAAGGCACTAGGATCCCTAGTGTTCAGCTGTCACTCAGCAGTAGACAGAAGACTGATAGAAGTCTGGAATGTTATGGAAGTCTTTACTGCGGCCCTCACTCAGGGATAGCAGGTAAACCAAATACCATGTAGATTAAACGTAGATCTAGTTAAGGACTTTTACTGTACATGGCAGTCGTATTTATAGTGAAGGGGGAACACTGCCTGGGTTATAAGAAGCGGCCACAGGTGAAGGGGGAACTGTCCATAGGGTCAAGGGTTACAAAGATAAGCATAGGTGGAGAAAGCAGAAGTTGCACCAGTGTAAGGGTGTGACAGAATAGAAATAAAGTTCAAAAGATAAGGGAAATAATTGTACATATGTCAGACGATATCTGGGCATGGATGTATCACATCCATGCTGGATCAGTGGGCCACTCAGGCGGAGGTGTCATCTCCTCAAGGGGGAGATGCGGAATGGGCGCATCTAACCACTCAGGGACCATATTGATGGTTGAATCTTCTCCCCAAGTTGTGCCAGCAGGCTCCCCTTCCCAGAACTGATGGCATCCATCCTCCGTCCCTCTGAATGCAATGGTTGCGATGTTGGCATTTAGCCAAGGTCTATTCCCTTCGTGAGGGAATGGGGTGGCCCTCCTAGGATACTCCACATGATGCATGACACTTTTATTCATGATTACTCATTCATACTTAGTAATTGGCCTGATTATTCATTCATTAGTTGTCATCATGAGTCATTCTCTTATTCTCTGACTCATTGATTATTCCTTAATGTTCCATCACATTCTATATGACTCATCTACGGACAGCTTCACTTCCATTCAAGGCAGTATTCCCACACTGCCTCTCATTCCTCTACACTATATAAGCCTGTTCGTCTGCTGCCATGTACTCTAGTCTAGTTCTCCCTTACAATCACATCTCTTGTGCTTGCCCCCTTGTCAGACTCCTGAGTATTCTCTTCTACTCAGCCTCCCTGACCCTAGTCTTCATCCTACTCTGAGTGGATGCTACCTCCTTTGAACTCTTTGAGTATTCACTAGACGATACTCTATACTGAACCCTTGACCCTAAAAAGGGCTACACTTGGACCTACCTGGTACAAGCGTAATAATCCCATATTCATCATTCTGGACAAATGGAGATAGAAGTGAGGTGTAGAATATATTATGGATTTTCCAGGTCACAGGTAATTCCAGTTGATATGTCACTGGGGAAAGTACCTTAGTAATTTGAAAGGATTCTTCCCTTTTTGGGCCTAATTTCTTTGATGGATAGGAGGTTTTAAGGTTTTTATTGGATAGCCATACTTTATCACCTTTCTTCCATGGTTTGAACTTGGGGTAGATAGTGGCAAATTGTTGGGCATGGGTAATGGCTGCCAGTGCTTCATTCCTTGCTCTGGTTATCCAGTTCAGGCATCCTTCAATGGTTGGGTTTTGGGTTTTTCTGATTGGTGGATAAGCTTTAGGTTCATATTCCATGATGATGTTAAAGGGGGTTTGTTTTGTGGTGGAATGTACTGAGGAGTTGTGGTTGAATTCCACTATTGGAAGTAGTTCATTCCATCAATCCTGTTGCCCTTGGCAGAATATCCTTAGGTAGGTTTCCAGTTCTTGATTTACTCGTTCAGTTTCTCCATTGGTTTGTGGGTGGTATGCCATGGAAAGTACTACATCATAGTCTAGAAGTCTGGCCAATTCTTTAGCAAATGCTGATGCGAATTGGGGGCCTCTGTCAGAAATGACTTTAGAGTGCAGTCCAAATTGTGGGAAGACATTTTTGAAAAATAAGGCAGCTACCTCTGCTACATCAATGGTTTTGTTTGTGGAAATGAAAATTGCCCCCCTGCTAAGGCCATGATCCACCACCACCAAGATAGAGTCCACTCCCCCAGAATTGGGGAGATCAGTTATCATGTCCATTGATATGGTGTGAAATGGATAGGGGCTGGTGGCTGGAATTGGGGTGAGAGGTGGATGAGGGGGGTTGTTTAAGTTTTTATTTTGGTGACAGATGGGGCAATCTGTGATATATTTTTGGACAAATGTGGAGAGGCTGGGCCATCAGTAGTCCCTAGATAGTAATTGAATGGTGCGGTATTGTCCCCCATGTCCTCCTGCTGTGGAAGAGTGAATAGAGTGAACCAGATCTTTTCAAAAATCAGGGGGAATGTAGAGGTGATGTTTGAAATAAAGTTGCCCCTCCTCATAAGTCCAGTCAGTGGGATTGGTTTTGTCAGGAATGTGGTTTTCCTGATACATTCATTGGAGTGTGTCTAGAACAAGTGGATCTTTTTCGGACGATACCCTAATCTTTTCCTTTAGGGCGAGATCTATTTGTTTAGTGAATAGTTCCTCTGGTAGGAGACAGAGTTCTGAGTTGTCTTCAGTTAGATCAGGGTTGGGTAGTCTGGACAGGGCATCAGCAGGCCCCATTTGGATTCCTGGGAGGTGGTGAAAAATGAGATCATATTCCTGGAGAAAGAGTTGCCATCTGGCATGTCATCTGGATAGCTTTCATGCCTCCTTAAAGTAAAGGAGGTTTTTGTGATCAGTGAGAAGGGTTATTGGGTGTTGAGTTCCAGTCAGGTAGTGTCTCCAATCATTCAAAGCATGAATGACCCCGAGTAGTTCCTTATCATAGATGTCATAATTCTGCCAGGGATAGGGTACTAGATTGGTATGCACATGGGTGTAGATCTCTGTTGATATCTTTTTGCATAAGTATTCCCCCTGTTCCCACTAGGGATGCATCTGTTATGACAAAGAAGGGTTTGAATGGATCTGGAAAAGCTAGTACTGGTTTTTTAAGGAATTGTTGTTGTAATTCTTGGAAGGCTTTTTCTTGGATAGTTCCCCAGTGCCATCTGGTTTCCCTCTTAGTTAGTTCTATGAGGGGTCATGCTTTCGTGGAGAATCCCTCAATGAACTTTCTATAGAAATTACAGAATCCCAAGAAGAATCATACTCCTTTTACTGATGTCGGGAGGTTCCATTCTTCGATGGCTTTTAGTTTTACTGGGTCCATCTCGGTTTTTCCTCCTGATATGATCATCCCTAGATACTCCGTTGTTTCTAAGTTAAACAAGCACTTTTCCAATTTCAGGTATAATTTATGTTCGGTCATCCTTTCTAGAACCTTACATGTTCATTTGTTATGGAGTTGTTGATTTGAGGAGTAAATGAGAAGGTTGTCCATGTATATAATTAACCATCCTTCTGCTAGGTAGTCTGCAAAGATGACATCCATTAGTGCTTGGAAGGTGGCAGGGGAGTTACAAAGTCTGAAGAACATCACAGTTGGTTCGAATAGTCCTAGTGGCATGATGAAGGTGGCTTTCCATTGGTCTTCTGGTACTATTTGCACATTGTTGTACCCCCATCATACATCCATCTTAGTGAAGATCTTAGATCCACGAAGTTTATCAATCAGATCTCTGATTAGAGGGAGAGGGTAGGCATTCTTAATGGTATGTTCATTTAAGTATCTGTAGTCTTGGCAGGGTCAGAGTTTCCCATCCTTTTTATCTACAAAGAAGAAGGGAGATGCTTGGGGGGATTTGGACAGTTGGATCTTTTTACTTTTGAGATTTTCCTCTATGAACTGTCAACAAGCTTCAGTTTATTCTGGGTTTAGGGGATAATTTTTTGCTCGTCGAGGAGTAAAGGAGGGAAGAAGATCTATATGGTGATCATAGGCCCTTTTCGGGGGGAGGGTCATGGTTGCTTCTTCTGAGAATACCCATTGGAATTGTTGGAACTTGACAGGGAGGATTATCTTTTCCTTTTCCTCCTTTCTGGCAATATCCATGGAGATGGTAAGTTTATTAATCTCTTTCAATTCAGTGCAACATTGGATAAGAACTTCCTCATTTGGATCTTCTGCTAGGTTGGTGGTAAGGTACTTGATCAAGTACAGCTGTTCCTCTGGGTTTGGGCTCTTTTTTCCTTCTTTGAGTTCTCTTCATATCCAGTCAATTGATGGGTTATATTTAGTTAGCCAACTCATTCCCAGTATCATGTCAGTTTTCCCACTCCTGATAATAAGATAGTCTCTTGTCTCCTTTCTTCCTCCAATGGATGTGGTTATGGTGGTTTTATGGGTTATATCTTCTCCTTGATTAGCTGTCCTGTCCGTGTTTATGGCAATTCATTTTATTTTTAGTCTTTTGAGTGGCAGTTGTAGTTTCTGGGCTAGGATTTCATTGATAAAGCAGTTTAAAGCCCTGCTGTCAACTAAGGCTTTTATTTCAGTGGTTCCTGGAAGTATTTGAATGGGGATTGTTATTGATTCTTTTTCTGTAGATTGTACATTCCAGATCATAGGAGAGTGATACACTGATGGAGCTCTCCTCTTTAAAAACCCTTTGCCCTTTCCACTTGCTTTCTTAATTTTTCTACACTTATTTTGGCAATGGTTTCCTCTTCCCCTTGGTAGATCAGATCTTCATACACTTCTTTGAGGATCTTTATTATGTCTTCTTCCTTGACGTCCTTTTCTCTGAGAACCTTAATGTAATTGGTAATTGCCAATGATCCAGGGGTTGGTTCGGAGATCTCCTTGGTTTGTTTCTTCTTTTGGAACTTATTGGTATGGGAGGGCATTCCTGGTCATGGGTGATTCCTAGTGGAGCACCCTACTTTATGGCATATGAAGCAGCGATTTTCCTTTATGTGCTTGACACGGTTAAATGGAGATAGTTTGATGATGTCTACATCCATAGCATTTGGATTCCATGTTTCTGCTTTGAATTGATTCTCTTTCAGGTCTCTGACTCTTTCGATCTGCCTCATTTGCTTGTGAGTGGCTTTGATCCACTTTTTAAGGGTTTCTAGCTCCTTGTTTCTGATTACTTTTTCTGCTAGCACTGGATTTAGTCCTCTAATGAACCACTCTGTCAGAGCGGCATCGTCAGTCATCTTTGCTTTTCCAGCATATAATTGGAAGTTCTGCATGTACCCCTGGAGTCCTTTCATGGTGGGGTAGGATTCTTTGTCCTTTTGTTTGAGAGCAGCTAACTTCTGTTGATGGTCCAAGTGAACCTCCTTTGATGAGAAGGCTTCGAGGAATTTTTCCTTGAAGGTTTTCCAACTCATGGTATCTTCAATGATTCCATCTTCTCACTGATTATAGTATGCTTTTGAGAACATCTTTCCTCTTCCCTTGCTCATCTTGTTTAGGGCAGTATTGATCTTGTTCTGATTATAGCAGTAGATATCATCATTCATAGCAAAGTAGTTACTCATGGTCATGATTCACCATCTAGCATCTTCTCCTTCTCTAGAGAAATCTGTTGATAATCCAGCTCATTTTTCACTCATTTTGATTCTTTCCCTCCCAGTTGGGGGATCAATCTCTAGAGCAAAATCTTCTTCTACTGGATATAATATAGCTGTATTAGGTGGAACAGGAGTTGGACTCCTGTCGGCTGTAACAGTTTCAGTATTAAGGGCTGGAGGTGTGGGTAGGCTCTGAGAAGGGCGATGATAGGTTCTGGTGCTATAGGGTCAGGGGTTGTGATGATAGCTAGGAGAAGTAGAGCTTTCTCCAATTCAAAGTCTTTTAGACAGATTGGGGAGGTGGGTCTGTCTTGGTTGTTTGTGATGGAGTTCTTCTCCCTCCATTGGGAGATCAGCAGCAGAGTAAATTTTGATGGATCTTCCCTAGTAGGGATTTGGATCCACTAGACTCTTCTTGATAGAACAAGGAGTGAACATTTGTTCAACTAGATCTTTTATGATGCGATCTACGAGTATAGATCAAGACATGCTGGATCTTCTGATTGTTCAGCTGTCACTCTCAGTAGACAGGAGACTGATAGAAATCCGGGAGGTATAGGAAGTCTTTGATTGCAGCCCTCACTCAGGGATAGCAGTAGAATCAAATACTACATAGATTAAATGTAGATCTAGTTAGGGAAACTACTGTACATGGCAGTCGTATTTATAGAGATAGGGGAATACTACTATGACCATAACAGGTGATCATAGATAGGGGGGGACTGTCCATAGGGCAAAGGGGAAGGCATAGATGGGTGAATAAAGAGATCATATCAGTGTAAGAATGCAATTGAAAAGGGAAAATAGTCTGAAGATAAGAAAGATAATGGAGAGATAGAGTTCATACAATTTATCCTAGGGCATGGATGCATCACATCCATGTGGGGTCAGTGGGCCACTTGGGTGGGGGTGTGGTGTCTTCTAGGTGGAGTGGTGGTGCTTGGTCGTTCCACCATCCTGGCACAATGTTCCCTAAGAGTTCCTCTCCCCAGGTCACCCCTTTTGCTTCTCCTCCCCAGAATAGGTGTCATCCCTCCTCATTCCCTCCATAGGCAGCAGTAGCAATGTTGGCATTTAGCCAAGGTCTGTCCCCTTCAGAGGGGAATGGAGTAGCTTGTCAGGGGTAATTAACATGGTGCGTGACAGGATGAGGTTCAGTCCAGGAAGGTGGTTGTAGTAGTTTTGAGATCAGCTTGCTTTTCATACACAATATGGTATCTCTTACCCTTATCCACACATTTGGGAAAACTTAGAAACAGGAAGCCACATGCTACCAAATAGTCACAGCAGCAACTTTGTGCACCAGTTTTTTTCTGTTTCTTGGCATATGTTGGTCCACCACCTCCAGTATGATGGTGCATCATAATGCATCAAACATAAGAGCAACACTGCAGAGCCTCCATTGCCATCACGGTGCATCATATTTTCCACAACAGCAAAAGTCATTCCATGCATCAAAGTAACAGTTTAGCCTGATCAGTCTAGCACTTGCTCTCGAGTCTGCATATGTATGAGTATTACTGCAACTGAACTTCAGGAGGCTCTTTTGTGGCATTGCTTTATGTGATGGGGTCCTTGCAGGAGTACTTGAAGGTGTACCATTTACCCAATCCTCTATACCACAAAGTAGAATACCACCTACTCTGATCTTGTTATTTGCATTGGGTGGAAAGCCTGAGATGGAATAGTGACACAAGCACATCAATCTCTCCCTGTCTTAATCAAAGTCCTCAAAGACTCTAGTACAGTACATGTACTAAACATTATATTTCTAGGTGATGGTGATTTGTAGTTTGATCAATGATTTAAAAAACAAACAAACTTTATATCATAAACAATGACATTCCTTGAACAACTTGGAATGTAGGTGCCTTAGAGGAGTTGACCACATAGCTTCACAGATTTCAAGTCCGTGAGATAGCAGTGCATATAACCATTGCAGCAAGGTGGCTTGTTATTATTCTTTACAATAAAGTATATGAGAATTTTAAGAGATATATCATTTGGATGCCTCAAAGACTAGTACAGCAGATGTAAATGATATATCTCTTGGGCGATCTGTAGTTTGATTGACAATATATATAAAAATCACAAAAAAAAATAAAACATTAAAATTTGTTCAAAATGTACACACCATAGAGGAGTCAACCTCAAAGCATCACATTTCAAGTCCATGAAATGGCAGTGCACATAACCAATATAGTAAGGTAGCTTGCTAATCTCCTTTACATTAAAGTATAAAAGAGATGTATCATTCAGATTCCTCAAAGACTACAGTACAGCACATGGATGATTTGTAGTTTGATTGACAATATGAGAAAAAAAAAAACTTTGGCATTTCTTGAGCAACCCAAAAGAATTGCCTTAGAGGAGTAGACCTCGAAGCCTCACAGATTTCAAGTCGGTGAAACAGCAATGCATGAAACCATTATGGCAACTTGCCATAAGTTAGAATGCGTCTGGATGCGTTCCGGATGCGTTCATGTAGGCCATCCAATCGGCGAACCGGAACACAACTTGGCGTTCGGTTCTCCCCAAAGTGTGAACCGGAACCAGAACATGCGTTCGGTTTGGGAAAAGTCCAGTTCGAACCGACGTTCAGGACCAAACCGCTCCATCACACGTCACCCAAAGTTTGTGCGTAGCGCCGGTTGCACAGACTTTATTACCTTAACCTACCTCACAAAGACAACAGGCAATCCGAACATAGTTAGTAAATCCCACGCCACCTACTCCTCGTCATATTCTTACAAGGAGTCTGCGTATTTGAAAGTAGTATGTAAGACGAGTATATAAAGACGAGAATAATAATGTTAGGGGCTGGGGAATCATCACCATCGATTTCCTCGCGCACCATCTTAGTTATTTCCAACGTATTTTTACCCAACAAGCCTCAACTACAATCATGCACATCATCGCTTACCATTATAACGGGGAGTTTGCATATATGCCTTTGAAAACTAACTATGCAGTAAGTCTATTTGTAATAGGGTGGATTTAATCAGAGTTGACAAGTTGTATTTCCAGAAAGCACTCCGGCATTTACGCAAGGCGTTTCCTCAGCTCAACTACGTACCTGATGAAGCTCTGTCATTGCATGTTATCTCCGAAACACATAAAGCATATGTGAAAATCGCTTCATGTTCTTGGACCAAATTTTTCAGGGCTATGAACTCCCAACACCACTATTTGCTTGATGTGCGTGTCGAGTGTTTCACGTGTCAATGCAAATGTGGCCGAAGACGTAAGTACACCATGGCCTCACTTAGTCCCTTCCAACTGCCTAAATCACGTTCTTAGTTGAGACTGTAGGGTCTTTTCTGCCAGATGGCGGAAGAACGGTAACCTAATAGAAGTTATTGCAGAGGGTCTTCCGTCTCCGCTTTCCCTTCCGGAAACAGGAAAAAGGAATCTGGTTCATATTTAATTTCACTAAGTGCCATCATTAGTTGTACAAGGTCCAGCGGCTTTGTATTCTGGGTACTCGGCCATTAAATGTTAACATATATATGATGTGACCGTGACCAGCTGTCCCACAGTTGAAGAAAGGGGTCCTGTTGCATGGAAAGGGGGCTCTGCTTTATCTCCGTTCCCCAGGCCATCAGTAAATTCACAAGCTTACTTTTTTTAACTTTTTCGTCTTTTTTGCTGCTTTTTTTGCTTTTCCGGTGCCACAGAAAAGTCGCTCAGGTACGGTCGCGAAAAGAACAGAAAAGCAACTTGAGGTAGCTTATGTAATCTAATAGTGTTTCGACTGTGTATGCGGGTGTCGTACTCTCGACTCCCCAACGCCAAAAACTAGCGCTCTGTCATTTTGGCGGGGTAGATTTACATCAGTCAATTAGCGTATGTGAATTTGGGTAAATTTACCGTGAATTTCAGTGGGGGCGATTTCAGCAGGGTGAATCTGGGTGAATTTGAACTTGATGGGCATCACCAATATAGCACACGAACTAGTGGCTCAAAAACGTATTGTATGATGTTAGCTTGCTCTATGGCCGCCGAATAACACGCCAGTGAATTGGTCTGCCGAGTTAGCTGGTAGTCCATAAGCAATCCGACCCGATAACGTCGGGCATCCGTGCAAGCATAATTGAATCAATTTGCACGTTCAAAA
>JBBPJU010000603.1:0-19967 GCA_038088875.1 Austroboletus festivus
CGGGCGGTTGTGTTGAGGGATTGGATTAGGTGGTGGTGGTGGTAGTGGTAGTGGTACTTGACCGAATTGGACGGACTGCATTGGCGGAGCAGCCATCGACTCACCCGACGCTTTCTTTCTCTCTCTTTCTGCTTGGTCGTTGCACAGGCGGAAAAAGACCAAACAATACTCAATGTGGCGTGAGACATTATTGGCTCATAATAATCACGTGAAATATAACCAACGTCATGTGACTCGGCACGTCGCCTACTTCCGACCCCACCATCCACCCAGCAAGCTGCTCAGTCCACCCTTGGCAGGTGCAGTTGGTTCAGGCGTTTCTGGTCGCAACACTTCCTCCAACCTCGACTTTACAGGTGGCACAAGTTCCTCCTTGACAGCAGCCTTTCCACCACGCTCCAACAGTCGCTCCATGTTCAACTGCACATAGTTGAGCGCGATGTCAAAGAACAGCGGCTTTTTGTGCGTCTTTGGATCGCCGCCTAGTGTACCTCCGTTGAAAGCAAACCATTGGTTTTTTGTAGCGGTCGAACTGGCCGACAAGGCTGAATCTAGTACGTCCACCGATGCAAGAACAAGCGGGTATGACGTGTCCGCAGGGGTGGGTATCCCGGCGAACGTTGCCAACCTAGAACGGGTCTCCCGCATGTGTAGCGTGGCATGCTGGGTCAGCGTTAACGCTTCCGCGTACTTTTTCACAGCGACGTAACACTGCCCGAGGAAGAAACACCTGTCGTGCATCAATAAAGATGCTCCAAATGTGTTTTGCATGCATACCGACGAGCTTTTGTATACGTTAGTCTCGCTTCAATCGCCGTCGCAAGGTCCAGACTCTCGTCCACGATGCTCAGGCCTCGCATCTGGGTCAGGCTCTGAACAACCGTCTCAAGCAACTTGACAACAGCTGGGTACAATCTTGCATCTACCTGCTCCTTGGCGTTTAATGCGCCCTGCGTGCAAGGTGTATCTGAGCCCAGCAGCGTGTCCACGAGAACTAGATCCCGTTGGATACGTCGCGACAATAGTTGATAGACAATATACACGTGCAGAAACTGAATGTCTTGTGTAACACCCGCAGCGGCGAACGAGGTACCCGCGTTCTGCGAAATAATCACCAAAGTGTAACAAGAAAGTCGGATCATACAGACCTGTTGTGCTTCCAGTAATTTTCTTGCTACTTCCTCCGCGTCGCTCAATGCAAGAAGAACAGCATCGTACGCCGCAACACCCTTCTTCGACCCAAGTTCTTTCCCTTTCTTCTTCCCCCTATCGCCCTTCCCCGGCTCTCGAGGAGCTGAAAGCTTTCTTTCCGCCTCCTGGACTCTTAACAGCACATCCACAAGCTCAGGGTTCCTCACTGACACTGCTTGCCCCTCCCACATGAGCGTCTCCAACCTTTTCGTGCCGTGACCACTCCCGACCCCCTCATGCTCCTCCTTAAAGGCCTTGATCAACCCATCATATCCTTCAACTATATCTCCCCTGTGACTGCCCGAAAGCTCCTTCACGATTGCATCGACATCATATGCCTTTTCTCTCCCAAGCTCATGGGCGCAATGCCTAATTTCCGGCCCAATCTCGTCTGAGAAGAGGGTCGCAAGAGCCTGGTCCCTGCTCGTTTGTGCCCTCTCTGCAAGCTCGTCCAAAAGGCCCCTCGCAACACTCATCTGAATCAGCGCATCCTCGAAATCTTCGCGGTATCGTAGAAATCGACCGTTCAGGATAAGCGTGTATACAGTAGTTTGAATAAGGGAAGAAGCCTCGAGACGAGACAATTTGTAAAGTGATTGGCAGTGCGAGAGTAGTTCCGTAGACCAGTGAACCGCACGCCTGAAACGTCCCGTCGTACTATGACGGAGAGTACTGGCATGCCCCTTGTTTGCTGGAAGGAGGGATTGAGCAATGAGATCCTGAGAGTGCGCCCATGCCCGTTCGGCTTCAAATAACAAGAGCTGAAGGCTGTACGATCAAAACGCAATGATGATGCGGTTCTCTTGATGGAACGCGTACAAACTCACTGTGCCTCCTTGATGATATCTGTTGTCAAGGGGGGCAATTTCTTGAAATCTTTGCCCTTGCCATGGGTCATTTTGAGGGTGGATCGGAGACGATGCGTCCTGTTCCCGCAGTGTTTTCTGTAGCGCACAAAGTCACTGTACCGAAGACCATATGCACTGCGCTGCTCGTTGGCAAGCTGGAGGGCTATACATCGCTGGATGTTGTTCTGCGAAATGCATTTACTAGCTCATACCTTGAAAAGGCAGCTTGCCGTCGTTCATGGTGCTTTGATGTCGTGATGGTACAAAGGAAAGGTTGATATCAGGTAGGTGTGATCATACGCCGCTTAGCTTGGAACGCGCGTCCACCTTATTTACCACTCGTACTTGTGTTCTCTTCCAGGACTATTCCTACTGACAGCTATCTACGATGAGCGAAACCCTGGAACCCACACTGCAAAACATTCTAGAACAAAAGTCGCTGAAATGGATATTTTGCGGTGCGTCGACCTTCGCCAGATGACGACAACAAGATCACTCACGTCCCGCTTTGTATAGGTGGCAAGGGAGGTGTCGGTGAGTGTCCCGCACACCCAGATCGTCGTGATATATCATGACCGTTTCGGTGGACCAGGCAAGACGACCACGTCCTGCTCGCTCGCCATTCAACTCGCCCAGTGTCGCGAGTCCGTCCTCCTCATCGTAAGTGACTTCGGCCCATCTAACCAACCTCACCTCAACTTACCCATCGGAACGTTCGTATCTAGTCTACGGATCCGGCACACAACTTGTCCGACGCCTTTGGCCAAAAGTTCTCCAAGGATGCGACCAAAGTCAACGGGTTCGACAACCTCTTTGCGATGGAGATAGATCCTACGAGTGCGATTCAGGAGATGGTCGAGCAGTGTACGCGAGTTTGCGTTTCTTCCTGCCATCGCACTCACTTTAGTTTCTTGTCAGCCGACCAGAATGGCATGATGGGTTCGATGATGCAGGATCTGGCCTTTGCTATCCCGGGTGTCGACGAAGCCATGAGTTTCGCTGAGATTATGAAGTCACACTCTCCCCTCTCTTCCAGCTGTTCGTTTCTTAATGCTATTTTAGACACGTCAAGTCGATGGAATACTCTGTCATCGTCTTCGATACCGCCCCGACCGGCCACACGCTCCGATTCCTCTCCTTCCCCACCGTGCTCGAGAAGGCGCTGGGCAAGCTGAGCTCCCTCAGTGGTCAATTCGGTCCGATGATCCGGCAAATGTCATCTATGATGGGCGGGCAACAGGACTCTCAAGAGGACATGTTTGCCAAACTCGAGTCGATGCGTGCGGTCATCAATGAGGTAAACACCCAATTCAAGGATCCGGTACGTTTTCGTTCATGTCATGTGTCTGCCGTTGTAACATTACTTGGCTCTGCTTTGTAGGAAAAAACCACGTTCGTCTGTGTTTGTATATCTGAATTCTTGTCGCTGTATGAGACGGAACGTCTTGTACAAGAGCTGACGACGTACGAAATCGACACACACAACATCGTCGTTAACCAATTACTCTTCCCCAAGAACTGTACGTTCTTGTCGACACTGCGCCGCTCACGAGGGTAACAGCATTTCTCTAGCGTCCAATTGTGAACACTGTAAAGTGCGTCAAAGGATGCAGCAAAAGTATCTCGCCGAAGCACATGAGCTCTACGACGAGTTTTTCCACATCGTCCAGCTCCCCTTGCTCACGGAGGAAGTCCGTGGTCCACAGAAGCTCAAAGAGTTTAGCATGATGCTTGTGGAGCCTTACGCTCCGAACCTCGACTGAGCAAACCGGTCGTCGTCCGACTATTTCGCTCGACGACAAGAACCTGCTTTGGCATACTATAGTCATGGATTATTCTGCATCGGGAGCTTTGGATACCATACGTAATAAAAGTGAGTTTTTCGCAGAGGTCGTGATGCAAGGTGGAAACGGAAAGTAGAGGGCGATCTGCTTCGGTGGATGCACATACGTAGTAGAATCGAGTTCGACTGAAGTTCATTATACACGACGAGCTATCGTCATTGTGACGAGGGCTTAATTGTGTGTATAAGCGATACCAGCCTCAAGAGCATCATCCAGATGAACTTTGTGCATATATCCTGGAGTCAAGTTGCCATTGCATGAATACAGACCACTGCAGAGGCTATCGCATGGGTTAATGGGGGAGACGAACATCAGCCGTCGAGATAATGAATTCAAGGGGTGAATACAATTTCGCTGCTGATTTCTTGAAGTATTTGACATGTTTAACATATTGCCATGTATTATGCTGGCACTGTAAGTTTGACCGCATAATATCTGAATTCGTTTCTTACTTGGCTTCGAATCACACCCTCCAAAGTACCTCCATTTCTCTCACTTCTCCGTCTGGACGCTCATTCCTCCGCTGGTTCATCCCATCACCCATAGAGCATGCACTCTTCTCACTGCTCCTCATCCACCATCAACAGGTCATACGCACCTACATTAACAAATGGGACATTCGTCCTTTGATCGACTGTGACACATTCCGACTGGTCAGGCTTGACATCGAACAATTGCGAAAGAAGGACGATTAACGGAAAGGTGAGCCAGACGAGGAAAAAAATGTGGCGGATATATTGATCGCAGACATTAAACTCACCCAAGCATCGTCTTGTCCACAAATGCCTGGCCTGACTGATCGCAGTCCCCGGCTTGTACGATCGATATTTATTTAGATGGTCATACTGATGTGTGTGTCAATTATTCCCCTACATTGCATACTGCATCTCGGGTTAACAGCTAAAACACGACGATTGACTCCTGGAAGGTGTGCGACTTATGAGTATTCCGCGAGAATGCATCTGGGTAATGTCCCCGAATTCTTTCAAGGATGCAGGGACGACTAACAAAATAAGTGTCCGCTGTGCGATCTTACTGATACGTCACATCGAGCCTGTATTGGGCTAAATGCGCTGAATGTGCGCAGATCTCGAAGCAGCCCAGAAAGAGTGTGCTTAATGGCGCCCTTTACCAGTACTAGTATGTCAGTAGAATCGTTTCAGCCCTCGGTCGATCGACGTTACTGGTCATATTCAGCACCTTATCGGAAGTGGATTCGACTGGCATGCACTAGTACTACAAGCCCTCTTAAAGGGATGCCTCCGCTCTGAAGGCTCGTGGTAAGTGCTCATTGGCCTGTTTGTTCAGTTATCCGATCTTGGATTTGGACCTTGTCTGACCTCGTGTAGTGCCATACTAATTCCAAAGGGCTCCGCTCGTAAGCGTTTCCTTCCTATTCCTCTGCTAGCAATGCAGATGCTACACTGCAAGTCATTGCTCGCTATCCAGGAACTGAGGCAGGGTGTGATCACGAGACATTCACGTCCTTTTATGAACAGGGTTCCCCCATCCTTCTCGCATACCCTCCTGGAAGATCCCCCGCTTCTCTGTCTGTTATCCTGCGATGAGATAAGTAGAATCGCTAATAACAGAAAACGCCATAGAGTGTTCGTCTCAGGTGGCGTAAGCGTTCCAAGCTCAGTGTACGTAGTGTATACTAAATATTATATTTCCTTGTCATCTAATTACCCGAGGTAATAATACAGACAGCATTTGCGTTTGTACATGCAAAAACGTTCAGTAGCCAAAAACCTGTGATTTACACACTGTAAAGTAAAATACAGTAAGGACGTCTCCTCATAGAAAGCAGGGGAAACCTACGTGTCATCTAGTATAGGTGTTGTCGTGTACAAGATAATGAAATCAGTCAACATGTCTGAAAGCTCGACGGCTTTGAGTGGCCTCACCGTGGTATTGGAATCGTGTCTGGAGAGATCAAGATTAACAGGTGTGAGTTCCAAGATAGGACTTCATGGTACCTTTTTCGGATTGTCAGGCGCTGTCCGGACGTATCGATCATTATCTACGGGCCTTGGCCCAAGCTATTCTTGGCATGAAGGAAATATTCGGGGGATCCAAGCTTACCGTTCTTTGGCCTACGGGGAAGATGAGACAAATTCAATGACTAGTTGCTAAAGGTTACTTTGCATGATGCCAACATGCTCTGCAGCGTGACACAAACAGCGGCCACGCTCAATACCGGGGACCACTCTGTCCCGAGGATAGAGGCACAAATCTGCGGCGAGTTAAGGAGGAGAGAAAAACGAGGCTCGTGAATTGAACTCACATGCCCATTGGAGTACACGTGCTGAAGACTAGGTCAGACAGGATGCTACTATGGTCCAGCAGTGGTCGACATACTGGGTGTAGGGGTGCCTGGTGGTTCTGATCTACAACAAACTGGACCGCTGGGGAGGAAATGGGGTAGTTCGAGTCAAAGAGGAACTTTAACTTGAAGACCTCCCCCTGGCAAGGCGGGACTGAGTGACAAACATGATATGCAGAGAGTGCTTACCTGGTATAGGCTTTCGCCCAAAACCTCTATAGAAAAGAACCAGGTCTCGAAGTCGTCTGCGCTTAGCAACTTGATGCCTGCATGCTGTGTGATGAATGGCTTATGAACTGGGTTGAGACGAAGTAATGTTACCGCAGGGACATCCCTCTGCGTTGATCTCGCTGAGCTCTTTGCGCAGACGCCGGGATGATACTGAAGCCATGCCCGACCCTCGTGCAGGTTGCGAATAGAAGGGCAGCGAGCGCACTTACGCGCTCAGCAATCAAACATGCCCAAATAATGTGATTTCCTCATAAACCCATCAAAGATCCATTCCTTCTCTAATGTCAATTTTCCTCTCTGCTTTAGAGTCACCTGTTGCTCGTCATTTTCCAGAGATTCTCAGGCGCTCGCAGGGAGGTAGATCTACTTTCTCGTGTTTCATTAACGTCGCTTGTGCAGTCATACTCCAAATGTCGCACAATGAACTACAAGAATACAATTTTTCGTCCTCATGTTGACTGTGTACGAATTTCACTTGTTAGTTTGATCTACAGCTTGTGCTCGAGCCACCCTGTCCGCCTTAATCTTCAAAATGGTGCCTGCCCCGCTATCAAGCAATATTTATGTCAGCTTCTTGCCCAATGCTTCTGCCCCACTTGTGTTCCTAACCTTCTCTTCGGTCATCTCGACGATCTGTCGCTCACCATCGAGCGACCTGACACGGCCTATGATCTCTAGTACAGTCAGCATCATCACCTTCAAGCTCATTGCTTCGATCAACTCTGCTTCTACTCGCGCGCCAGAAGACCGCAGCGAATTTGCTATCTACCAGGTGCCTTGTTACACAGATGGAGAATTTTCATTTCGTCATCCTATCAATTTTCTTCACTGTTCAAGTGCGATGATGAGCGTAAGTTAATCTTGTTTGTGACGGTAATGTTGATTTGGGTAGTGATGAACCGTGATATCGCCAACTCCTTTGAGTCCCTCTTCCGAGGTGACTTGTTTTACTGGCTGCTTTACTCTCTTCCGTCTTTGCACATCGGACACACACAGGCCTCTGTTGATCTCGACCCAGATGATCTCGGATTGCTCTTAAAACCGTATTGATGCGTTCCGCATGAAGAACATCCGGTATCTTGGAGAACTTGATTATTATTTGACGATGCTCCTATTGAAAAACCTCCCTGTTTACAAGATGCAGTTCGTTCGGGATGCCCACGCGTACACTGGCACCAGATGATTGGAATATTCTCCTTTCTCAGCTCTACCGTTCACAACCTGAGTGAACTCATGATTTTTACTGTTTTTCGATGATTGTCATCATGATGTACTTGGTGTCGACTTTGATTCAGCCCGTCACTGTCGCATATGTGAGTAAAGTATATTGGCTCTGTCATGTATGGTGTTGATACACAACGTTTCGCCAAACAGATCATCTACTTGATCCTCTCGGTTGCCGTGCTTCACAAGAGCATTCCTGTTATCTCGTTCTTCATGATTGGTGCAGTGTATGGTCCACAAGCTCGTGTTCACCGTTTGCTGCAAATAGGACATGGATGGATGGATGGTGTTCTACATTCTCTCTATTCCCATCTTCTCGTTCCTCCTCCCGATATATTCCTTCTGGCGCATAGATGACTTCTCCTGGGGTCAGACATGTATTGTGCTCGGAGAGTCTGGTGAGGAAATTGTCGTCCATGTGCATCGTGGTTGTTACATGGACTTGATTTGATACTGACGTGGTCACTTTAAATTTAATAGGATGAGGGCAAGTTTGATTCTTGTGCGATTTCCCTTAAGACTTGGGATGACTACAAGAATGAACTCCGGGACAACGAGTCCAATCGCTCCATCGGCTCATGGATTATGCAGAGTCACGGGCAACATTGATCCATGGACACGAGATGTTCTATGTATGTCATACTTGGATAACCCATGAAAGTATTGTGTGCTCCCCCTAAAAGGATTGTGCACCCTCTTCCCTAAAACTATTGTGTGCTCCCTTGACAAAATGTTGTCCACATTGTGCACTCATCCAAAATATGTTGTGCATCAGAAGTGCCAGATCTTATATATCAATATCAAAACTCATTTGACTCCTATTCTCCACAGCCCCCTAGATCTTGTTGAGGCAAACAAGCTGAATATAGTAGCTGGCTCCCATGTATAACATGTAGATATAAAGGACTGGACCAGTTAGAGGGGCTATTAATTGAATTCTAAGCCCAGTCCTCCACCATCTCTTGTCTGAGCTTGACTAGTTCAATCACCTTGCACATTAACTCTAAGTTCCCATGCTCTGTGCCCCACAAGAGATTTGTCACTATCTTCCCACTCCTCATTTCCCCTAGTTATGGCATCTGAAAGCCATGGCAACCCTGCTAAGGAGGCCAACAATATGTCTCCTGATTGTCAGATTCTACTGAACCCTGCCTTTAGTAGGACAATCTCTAGTGTACTCCAGTCACCTCTGGTAGCATCTCCATATGTCCATCAGTACATATTACCTATTTATTCTTCTCCAATCAGACATTGTCTGGACATCATCAGACTTTGATCTTCTTTGTTCTTTTTATGTCATTTTGCCTGGTGGAGTTCATTTGGGATATGTCACACATCACATGGAATACCCAAGGAGAGCCACCCTGTTCTCTTCTGAAGGGGACAGACCTTGGCTCAATGCCAACATCACCAGCCCAATGTATGAAGGGAATGAGGATGGACAACACCAGTTCTGGCAAGGGGAACCAGAGGAAGCTACATAGGGAGAGGAACTCCTAGGTGATCCAGTTCCAGGATGGTGGAACATCCAAGCACCACCAATCCCATTGGAAGAGACCACACCTGCTCCAGAGTGGCCCACTGATCCTGCATGGATGTAGCACATCCATGTTTATCTCACTAGTGCAATTCTTATTTTCTCTTTCTCTTTCTTATCTATGGACTACTTCCCTTTTTGATTGTACCCCCTCCACCAGTACAATCCTCATTTCCCCCATCTATGCTTATCATTGTGAAACCCTTTGCCCTATGGACAGTTCCCCCCTCTACCTATGGCCACCTTTTATGGTCATAGCAGTATTCCTTTTTCACTATAAATATGACTGCCTTGTACAGTAGAAACCCTAACTAGATCTACATTTAATCTACATGATATTTGGTTCAACTGCCATCCCTGAGTGAGGGCTGCAGCAAGACTTAACCAAACCAACCTGGACTTCTATCAGTCTCCTGTCTACTATTGAGTGACAGCTAGAACTTGGCAATACCTTTGCATCTTGGATCTATACCCATAGATCATGTCACAGGATATGCACCCACATCTCCACCCTTTAAATATGCTTACTTTTCACTTCTAGTCTTTCCTCAGTTGAATATCAGTCTCATTAGACTTCAGCTGAGACTTCTTGCTAGCCCCCAGTCTAGCACATTCTGACAGAAGTTCTCCTCCCAGGACCTAGGGCATTCTGGCAATTGCTTGAGGAGTCCATCCCATATCAAATCTCAGCCTGGCATGGAGTAATGATCTGGGGATATGAATATAAGCTTACAACCTTGAATGTTAGCAGTGATCCAGTGAAGAAAAGGAATATTGAGAGCACACTGGCACAGGAGTGGGAGGCAATACAGATTCTTTGCACATTCCACAAAAACATCAAGACAAACTAGAGTAAAGAGACTGATCATGTCATTGGTCATGCTGCCTATTCTCCTCCTATGACCTCAGGCACTGGTAATGAAGCTTATATGGAGGATTGGGCTCTCATTGAGCTCAACTGCAGCAAGATTGACTTTGATACTTTTAGGGGTAATGTCATTGACCTCAGTGTGTTTTGATCTAATTTATTAAGGTTGGCTAATCTAACTGCTAAATTCAAGCATGAAAGTTGTGCTACCTGATTTCACTGACTGCATGGACCCTGATGACAAAGCCCCTGCTTCCTTTACATACCCACCCGATTGACTCTTGCCACTTGAGGGTATCATTCTGAAACCTGAGCTTTGTTACCCACAAACCTGTGGCAAAGATGGTGAACCAGCTCTCACTGTTATAAAAAGTGGTCTCAGTACAGGTGTGACCATTTGCTGGGCCACTGGTATTGAGTCCTTTGTCTGGGATCATCTCCCAGATGGCACTGCATGAACATCCAAAGAGTGGGCAATTCTGTCATATGATAAAAGGTCCCCCCCATTCTCTAGTGACAGTGACTCTGGTGCCATCATTGTTGATGGTCATGGTTGTATTGGGGGTCTCCTCAATGGCGGTACCGGCACAACAGACACAACTGATGTCACATATGCAACACCTTTCTACTGGCTCTTGGAGTGCATCCGGGTCCACTTTCCCAACATCCACCTCTATTAGCACATGCGCCATAGCATCAATCCGGGATACATCGGCCATATTGGTGGCTAGTTGGCTGGTTGTCAGTACAGGCAGGTCTGATGGTCCATTTTCGTCTCATTTTTTACACTAGTGAAATTGGTAGCTAGGAGAGAGGCCTTTTTTTGGCGAGGACAATATTTACAGTTGGCGTATGCAGTAGAACCTCTCGTAATGTATAAGGTTTGAGCGCTACTGGAGTCGGGTGAATTAGGGATTGGGATTACCACTTGGGGGTGTGAATATCCTACGATCGTTTCAAGCTGACTTAGCATTATGGCGTCTTCACAACCACTGTCACGTTTGTCAACAGTTTGAGTTGAGTTGAGACGGCTACGCGGTCCCATTGATAATGATTGTTGTGCGCCTGCGAATGCATTGTCATCGATGGGATGGAGGGTGAGTAAGCCATCATCATACCGTGTAACTCCTCGGAAAGGTTTTAGTACATACCCACTGGCCCGGCAAAAATAAACACGCCTTGAATCACACTACAAAAGGCACCCAGTTCGCTGGTAGCCCGGATTGACTTCAACTTCAACCTCACGTCCACGATGCCCTATACCTCGTTTGCAGTCATCGGTGCAGGCCCCACCATCGGCGGTCGTATCGTGCAGGCGCGTCTTATCTCTTATCTTTCCAACAAGTTTACATATCTAATATGATAGGCGCTCGTACACCGCAACGCCTCAGTCGTCGCGCTTTTGCGTCCAGAGAGCAACTCGGGTGATAGCGAACTGCTCAAGGGCGCCAAAGTCGCCAAGGTAGACTATACGAATCCAAAGGCGGTTGCACCCGTCTTTCGGGAGCACAACGTCCAAGTCGTTATTTCCACATTGGCATACGGCGCACTCAAACTTCAATGGCCTATCGCCGATGCAGCCAAGGAAGCTGGCGTGAAACTGTTTGTCCCTTCGGAATACGGAATGCCAACCGAGGGCGGCAAGGATGGTCACATTGTAATCAAATCCGAGTTTGCAGGTAAATACGCCACGGCAAGGCCTACATCTCTATCGATAATAACGCAATTCTTATGCCAGACTACCTCAAGTCCATCGGGATTCCTGTCATGCGTGTCTACGTATGTTCCTTGGCCTTCATGTTCTCCGAGCGTAAGAACTCATCCGTGCTTGATCAGAATGGTGTCTTCATGGAGTTCATTCCATGGCTGACCGGTGTTGAGCTGGGCAAGTTCCATCTCATGGGCAAACACACCGTAGATTCTTCTTTCACCTCCTTGGACGACGTCTCAGGTGAGCCCCCACCCGATCCATGTAATGCGTTCGTGAATCGGACGCATCAAAGGATTCATTGCCCATGTGCTCACCACACTGCCCTCTGAATCTCTTCATGATGCAACCTTCCGCATCGAGGGTGAGCGAAGGTCCCTCGCTTCCATTGGCGCTCTCTATGAGGCACACCATCCCCCCGTGCCAGTCGAGCACGTCAAAGAACTTCCGGATGGGTTCACCAAACAGACATTCCTCCAGAGCAAATTCGAAGAAGGAAGGGTCAGCTCGGGCTGGGACAACTATATCGACAAAGATGTTCCAGAAAACTCCGCTAGTGGTAACAAGTATTGGGAGGGACACAAGTGGAAGTCAGTAAAAGAAGCACTTGGTTTGTAACACGCTGCGAAACTTGATTCACGTCTGTATTTTAAGTCAGAGAGGTGCTCGGCCGTCTGCCTAGTACTTACGGGTTTCATTGCGATGTACTAGAGAATTTGTTGTTGTACATTAGGAAAAATCATTGTTCACATCACATGCGGGTTGGCAATGAGTTCCTCGAGGAATAGAGTGAAATTTACACGGGCTACACATCCAACGACAACCACCTGTCACTTCTCTTGCTTAATGTCATTCCACCCAACCGTTCCGAACACTGCTGTTGCACGTTAGCCGGAACTTGGAACACATGGACTTTAGACGGCAAGCTTGCAAGCTCCATCAAGAGCCCAACAGCCATGTGCCATCCAATGTGACAATGGAATGCCCAAAGCCCTGGATTATCAGTAACGAAGCGTGTAAGAATCCAACCAAATGCAGGGATGGTCCCTACGCGGGGGGTTGCTGAGAGCGATCGAGGTATCTTGTTATTAAAATCCATCATCCTCGCCGAGATATAGAAAACATGGCGGTGAAGATGGAATCTATTACATGGCAGCATTGACGTCAGATAGCAGAGCGGTGCCTCGACTACAGCTTACGAGTGGCTCGAGTGGTCATAGCTGGTGAGGACCAAATCGACAACGAAAACGTCGTCATGGACTACCACGAGCAGCGACGAGCTGTCAAAACTGGTCCGTGCCCCTGGTGGATCTATCGCAGGTACGATCATGGTAGTAATTCCAAATAGTCCAGAGGCAATGCATCAAACCAATCTACGGAAGTAGGCATCGTGGGCGCAGCTCCGTAGGTTATGTCGCCAGTTCCATCGTATTCAAGTCAGGGTTCGCAAGCTTATGGCACACTGTCTGCATCTCTGCCCGGACGTTTTACGAACCAGCCGTCTGGTTTATAACAGAATGCCGTTGCGCAGTGAAAAATGGGAACACGATGGACATACGCGTGCTCGAGGTTGGTGCCATCGGCTCTACCACTGCAAGGACGAGCCCGTCGATACTAAACATGAATTCGGTAAGCGTGCCCGTATCGATCAAGCGGAGACGATAACGGAGATTTGGTTCAAAGCTGAATGTCGAACCGTTCATGCTATCATCGATGAGACCGCTGTCTGGGGGTGGTTCTGCTCCTGGATTAGATCCGTCGATGTTGAAACCGTCGATCCCGGTGCTGTTGAGGAACTGTGTGAGCAATCCCACGGACATATCGTAATACCGGTCTGCAGTTGGTGTTCAGTTGGATTTACTGTAAACATTCGAACCACTGACATAAGAGAATGACGAGAACACCACGGTCGTAGGTTCCGTATATGGGTTCACTTGGAGGGTGGATCACGGCGACCCATGTATACCATGTCTATATTGAGTCGAGGCATAGTGCCGTACCAGTTGGGATTGATGATAAAGCGATAAGCTGGGGATAACACCCTGGGGATGGGCTTGGACCGAATGGAGTTACTGGAGCACTTTCCTGGCGTATCATCCATATCCATATAATTAGTTCCATTCGAAAGCTGACAGTGCCAGTGAATGATAGTGCCGTTGGACATCTGGTTGAAGATGCTCTCATGTGTATCAACGGTCTTGGAAATTGCCCTGTACAAACCATCAGACATGCCAGTGTCCTACCATTTCCTTTTGGATATCCACTCGCGGTTAACGACAGGCATTGTGCGTTCGAAACTATCGGGAGGCACTGTTCATCTCTTCAAGGACCCACTCATAATATCTCGCAGTTGGGGTGCTCAGGACGTTAAATGTGGGGGTCAAGCAGTCCCAGGCTGAGAGCGGTGCTATCTGGTGACTCGGCAGGGGTTGCCTCGGTCACTAAACACCCAGTCTTGACATGGATGAACGGCAATCAACAGAACACATGCAGAACCAGATTGTCGCACCAGTCAGCGTACATAACTTGGTCATGAGAGAAGACGACGCAATTCTAGCTAGTTTGCTATGTGATCCAGTTATATACTTTATGTTCAGACTGGTCTAGTTTATTCGAACCGTTCAACATCGCTCAGCACCAACGGTTTCACAACGCGATTCCAGTTCTCCGTCCATGTACCCCATTCCCAATCACTGCTTTCCTTGTGTCGGATCGGATGTGATACACGACTCTGTGATGCAGACTGGAGCGAGACACGCAGTTTCTCCAAGGCGGTAGCGTTTGGGAACGATGTGAGTAATATCTGCTCCACATAGCATCAGTGGCATCTAAAGCAATATTCATGCAACCAACCTCTAACTGGCCTGCAAGTTCCACGGCGTTTTTGAAAATGAGCCCGTTCTCTCCGTCTCTAACAAGTTCCGAAAGACTACAACAAAATGTGAATAAGTAAATGTATCCCGTACATTTTTAGTGAGCACTCCTTACCTTGCAAAATCAAGTGCGCAAACCGGGAGCCCACAACCAAACATGTCTACCACCTTCATGGGTAAATCCAGCCCGGAAGAACTCGAGTGTAAGCATATACCCAGATCGGCGGATCCTATGAACCGAACATAATTTTGCCGATACAAATTACAGATAGGCAAATTCTCACCTAGTAACAAGGGGTAATCTTCTGCCTCGAGCCACAGACTAGAACACCGTACATATGACCACTCCCCTTGAAGTCGATTCACCTCGGCCATGTACTTGGCCTTGAGGGGTCCTTTCCCAGTAATCACCATCCATATCCGTGGTAGTTTCCCAGGACTACCTAACATCTTGTCAGTAAGACCTCGAGGGAATTTCCAAATTGTGAAAATCGAACTTTCATTGGCCTGCAAAGCCCGCTTCTCGTACAACTTGAGTGCACCCAAAAGGATAGTGAAGTCCTCATCAGGCGTCCATGAAGTGCTGCTAACTAGTAGAGCTACTCTGTCGTCCCGCAATCCGGGCATGTTGACGAGGGAAAATGGTGACGTATTAGTTCGCGACGATGTCATCGTGGTCGTTGTGAATTGCGTAGTGTAGGGTGTGTCTGGAGAGGGCAAATAACCTTTAAGGGATGGTGTAACAAGTGAAGGCCCCAAGCGGAGGAATAACTAATGATTGGCGTCAACAAGGTTGTCCATCAAGCTGGGGAGCTACGCACCTCATGGACTTCAGGTGGTGAACACCGATGAAAGTGGGATGGAGGGCGATCATGCAAAACCACTTTTTGGCCACTTGAACAATGCATGTGATCACGAGAGAAATAGTGGAGAAAGGACATACATTAATCCCCACTCGGAGACTAAATGGTTCTCCATCGCTCTAGTCACAAATAAATGTGCATAAGCAGAGCGTCCAAAGATGGCTTCGAACCTGAACTTCGTCAATATGTTGGAACATACTACTCCAGTGTCCATACCATTTTGCTATTTTTGTGAATGGGTGTGAAATACCCAACTTCAAAGCCAGTATACTGTATCCAAGATTGTGCCAGTCGATAATGATTTTACTACTTCTTACGCGTCCAACCAGCCAAATAAGAGCAAGGGTAGGAATGCTTGGAGGATTCTTTGTTTCATTGGTTAGCGTTTCGTGGCGACATAGAGCAAAGTCCTACCTGGACCATAATGAACTCTGGTGGAGAGGATATCGTGAACATAAGAGTGTAAAGAATAGACGCCACTTGATGCAATATCTTTACTGGTGCGGCGAGGACAAAGGGGACTTTTCGCAGAAAGGAAGGTGGCTCAGGCACGTAACAGAGTCGGATATGGGGTAGTGATATAAGGGAAGGCACAGGTTTAGACTCTTGAGGGCATCGGCATGTTTTCATATCCTACAAACGACTTTCCTACTCACCTCGGTAACCGATGAGATATGTGTTGAATCCGAGCTTTGCGAAACTTTCGGCATGGTACATCATACGCGGGCTGTGTCCTATGTCGCCGAGAACGACGATTGCGACTGAGCGAAGCTTTGGAGGTCGTTTGACATACTTGTACGCTGAAACTGTGAGGACGAGAGAGAGGGACACCAAGACGGCGACGACGCGGAGAAGCGCTTCGGTCATTGCACAACGGGAAAGGGTGTGATTACATAAATACTCGGATTTACTTTTATTCACATCCACAATGGCCTCAAGATTGGTTGCCACTACGGCACGAACGGGCAGGCGACAACTAGACTCTGCACTGCGCTCGTGGGTGAGGTTTGTCTCGACCACACCTGCACGGGGAGCAGTACACCGGGGACCCACTCTAGCTACGGCGTCAGGCATATATGCGCCGAGGCCAGCTTCGGTTACGGGTGTCAATCCTCCAAGAAGTAAGTGTTACGATGAGTACTTGCTAGCAGTCTCATTCAACTCCTTACAGCGCGATCCATGTTTATTCAGACCGAAACCACGCCGAATGATGATTCTCTGAAATTCATTCCTGGTGTTTCCGTGATGGAGGAGGGAACTGCGGAATTCCTGGACACGCGCTCAGCCCTTGCGTCGCCTTTGGCAATCCGGCTCATGGGTATAGATGGCGTCAAGGCTGTATTCTACGGCCCTGACTTCGTCACCGTCTCAAAAGACAGTGAAAATCCATGGGCTGTGATAAAACCCGAGATATACTCAATGCTAATGGAACACTTTTCGGCCGGACTCCCCCTATTTCGTTCTCAGGAAGACCGGGATGCTGCTGGTCCTCAGGACACGAAAATTCTCGATACAGATTCTGAAACTGTGGCTATGGTCAAAGAATTGCTTGAAACCCGCGTGCGGCCAGCCATCATGGAGGACGGCGGTGACATCGAATATAGAGGGTTTAGCGATGAAGGATTCGTCAAGGTCAAGTTAAAGGGCAGCTGTAGAGGATGTGACTCGAGTACTGTTACGCTCAAGTCCGGCATCGAGAGAATGTTGATGCATTATGTCCCGGAGGTGAAAGGTGTTGAGCAGGTATTTTGTCCCGTTTCTTTCTATGTTTCTTGTCTCACTTTTCTGCCTCCCTAGGTATTAGACGAGGAAGAGGCTATTGCATTGGATGAATTTAGCAAGCTCGAAGAACGCTTGGCTCGTAAAGAGAAAGACGAACCGAAGTAAGCCTTCAGGACAACCTATTCACGCAGATACCTTTGACACCTAAAGCAGGATGGCAAAGTACATGTCTATCTGACCGTTACACTGCGTCTTGCCATAGAGATCATTGCCTAATGACAAAACCACGCTCATCAAACTTGCCGACATCGAGAAAAGAATGATCATCGCCTTATAGAAACAAGAAAGGGACTCCCCTTCGCCAATAAGCAACAACCTCCCTTTGTCCAAGAGAAGAACAAGTAGCCACGTCAGTCATCTCACTCACCTGGTATACCAACCTTAATTTCGCGATCCCGGCTGTCAATACGTATCCCAAGCATGAGATTCGTTCTGTGCTCATGGAATCCTGAATAAGCTGTGGTGTTTTCGGTCCGAAAACAGATGAATCGGGCGTATTAATCGGCACGGATAAGGGCACCCCAATGCAATAAGAGCGAACTTGGTCTCATTACATGTACTTGAGGCTTATGATATGTATCTGAAACCGCCAGTTACCAAGTGACTGCGAAAGGCACGATGGATCACAGTTGGGAAGTCATCTAGTCATCGGTAAATGATGCCAAGTGTGCCAAGCTAGATTTTTGTGAACTCGATGGTACCCATGTTGTAAGCAATGTTATTATTTTCTTGACCGCCCGCAAGGATGATACGGCGGACACAAATCATGTTAAACCATTTAGGGATACAACATATGTATACGCAAAGCAATTCACAACCTCCTGGACCACCGGAGATCGAGGATAAGTTCCAAGCCAAAGGGACGCATATCAAGCTGACCAGGTGCCAGCCGTGGCTCAGCTTGTATAGAGGGTTGGACAGTGGACGATGCTGTCGGTATGACAGGCGTAGCTGGCTCGGCAAGTGAGACTGTCGGAAGTGATTCAGTTCTCTCTGGAAGTCTACCAAAGAACCAGTGCTGCACGGAGGATAATATTCCATTTTGGATAGTGGACGTGGTGGGGGTAGATGGTTTTTCAGGTTCAACATGTGAAGGTTCGGCAGTCGCAATAGCGTTTGCGCTGACATTGGTTTCTGGCTCGAGGGACTTTTTCCACTGCTTTTCGATTTGATCGACAGCCCTTTGAATACTGTCCCTCTCCCATTTTTGTACATCGTATGGTTCAAACAGCCCTGAAGCAAAGTCACACCAGCACCTGTCTGCGACGCGTACGATGGGAGGAGTATACTGAAGTGCGGTGAGATGGGGTGGTATGGTCGCGTTCAAGGCTTGAGAAAAGGTAGTGATGTTATCTGCCCATGGAACGGAGAGTTGGGCATCCAAGGGGAACGACTGCCAATAGCACGAGCTAAGAAACAGGGCGGCGAGAAGTATTATGCAATAAAAGCTGAGATCTTGTGAGCAAAAGTTGAGTGTAGTGTTAAGACACGTACCATGGTCTGGCATGAAGAGCTAGAGTAAGCAAGAAGAGCACCAAAAAGAAAGGTGGAGCGGTGGGAAGGGGCAAGAGCAGCAGCGGCAAGAACCAACGAGTACACCTAGCAGGGGCATGAGCGACTAGCCAAGCACCGTCGAGGAGGACATACGCACCACATCGCAACACCAACAAGGCACAGTCGACCTTGTTCCAACCTAATAAGCCCAGGAACTGGTTCATAGACAGCACCGCCACTCGGTTAGCAAAGCTGGAATTAAAGTCTCACGTGACACGCTTTCACACACAACCTCTATGTACGCATGTTGAAATGGTACCCTCGTCTGGGTAGCGCAACTGCTTTTAAGTTTTTCGTGAGATTGAAGGTGAATGCAAAAAAAAAAAAAAAAAAGCCTCTGCACTCCAATCTTTGTTCAGATATTCTTACATAATTATACCATGATTAGATAAGATAAGGATAGGCTATGTCCATATCGGGAAAAGTCATTCTCCATCATTCTCGACATTTCCAACGCTCCCTTTAACCACCACAGTTCGCCTTCCTCATCGTCTCTCAGCAACACCTAACTATGTCGAAACATCCAGAGGTCCTCTGGGCACAACGTAGTAGTAACAGTACCGCGGAAAAAGTTTGTGCTTCTCATCATCCCTGTCGACTGTCTCATCACCTGCGATCTCCCAGAATGTCGTCTACTTGACTGTCAATCTCCCTGACATTGTCCCGTCATCTCTCGAGTATGGGCTAACCTCTAGTAATCTATCTTTCAAGGCACGTGCTGGCAGGTAATCCGATCTCTCTCGCTTTGGTAATTCATCTTACATCTGTTCGTAGCAACGAACAAGTTGGTTATGAGTTTGACCTCCAATTCTTTGCGGAAGTTGATACCGAGGTCTGACGTCGTCTATGATTTATTTAAGTATGATCTTATAGTCATGCAGAAATCTACCCACCGCCTCACGTCGCGTTCCCTCACCGCCGTCCTCCGTAAAAAGGAACTAAAATCCGAGTATTGGCCACGCCTAGCGAAGGAAAAACTCAAAACGCCCTTTATCAAAACCGATTTCGGAAAATGGGTCGACGAAGATGAACAAGACGGAAATTCCGCCGTGGATGACGACTTTGGTGCAGGAGGAATGGGTGACATGGACTTGAGCGGCATGGGTGGCATGGGCGGT
>JBBPJU010000604.1:0-19900 GCA_038088875.1 Austroboletus festivus
GGACATGTTCGCGTGAACCAGCGGATATTATTTCCTGATTTAGGGTGGCAAATGCCGAGATGTGCCGAGAGCGGACTACTCCGATCTCCGATTTAATTTGTGAACCCGCGGAGGCTAAGCTAGCGGACCATCTCATGGTGAGTGTAACAGAGACACATACGGGTCTTGCAGTACTTATAGTCGATGACCCCTGCTCTGCTCAGCCTACTCCTTCCACTCGCTGTCCTTTTAGCATAGTAATCCAGTTAGGGCTTGCGCGATGTCCAGGATTGCGTCAACAAAGTCCCTGGTTCAGAGTCTCGTCACTTCGGAACCATCTAATGACCCTCCGATCTCTGCGCGCCACCTCGATGACAGCGCGGGTGGAAATATCTCCCCCCAAGAACGTATTAAAAGGGTTGCAGCAAGAACGATGGACCTTGGAAGAAGTTTTGCTGGTCGCCCTCGTTCACCGACCACGATATCACACATTGACCTCGGACGCCCTCTCAGCCTAAAACGGAAGGACACTGGCAAGGAAGCTCAACCTCCACTAGACCAAGGCCAAGGTAATTCGTCAGCGAGACGGTGTTTCCGCATCTTAAACTTATTCAATTCCCTCAAGGTGATCGTCACCTTGTTATGGCCCCACAGTCTGACGGGACACATTCATCCGTCGGTCATACATTTTCACGGTATTTACCCACCGCTATCCCAAATGATGATTCGCCTTTCATCACTCCTCCATCGCCAACGCTCCCGCCCACACAGCCTTTGTTGCAATCTTTTCGAGATTTCGGTTCAGTGCGTGTAACACATCTGTTTCATCCCCGATGTCTGTCTAACACTGCACTATCGGAATCAGATGCGCGCAGGCACTCAGACCCTCATTCAGGCTCTTCAAGCTCTCCCTTGGGTGGAGGATTCAGATGACGTGGATGAACCAATATCTCGAATCGATTCCCAAACGGATTCTGATAGTGGCGGAGAGCCGACTGGTAAGCGAGCCTATGACCCATATTTGTAGATTTGGGGTAGTTGACTTCTACCCCCAGGGGCGCACATGGCCTCCTCTATCCACGCCATATATCGTCCCGTTGCCCGCTCCAGACAAAAGGACGCCTTGTTCCCTAATTCTCCTGGCAAAATGTTTCCCTCGCGGAGTAAATCTCATGTAGATCCAGATGCAACTGATGCAAATTTAACTTTTGATGACGAACTTGATGCCGATGATTTCGAAGCGATGACGCCGCGACCAACCAGTTCTCCGGAATACCCAGAGGTCACTCCGTCAACGACTATCCAGCTTGGGCCAGCAATGAGACGGAGGCCACCAAGTTGTGCAGGTAGTATGGCGACAGTTAAGATCACTCGAAGGACTCGTTTGGCAGAAAAGCTGAAAGAAATTTTTGATCTCGAAACCATCGAAGAAGTGTTGGCAGGTATGTGTTTTCTTTTCTCTCAGTCCAAGTCTCAACGGCATGCAGAAATGCCGTGTTGGCTCTTGCGTTCCGTCTGTGAGTCGTACTCTGCTGAAGCCGTGATCTCGGATTTTCAGCGACATCTAGTGTTGCAGGGATACATGTATCTCACAAACTCCCATCTATGCTTCTTCGCTCACATGCCAAGCAGAGAGGTATTAGCTATTGGATTCTAAAGAAGTACATGCGCACTCAAGCAGATTCAGGACCAGATTTTGAAGTCTGGCACTCTTAGCAAGAGAGCCACTCGAACAAAGCGTTGGACCAAGCAATGGTTTACTCTCAAGAATGATACGCTCTCCTGGTACCACTCTTCATCGGTAACACACTTACTTGTACCCGCCACGTTTATTAATTATTAGTCAGGATCCTTACTTCCCTAATGGAATTATCGATCTGCGTTACGCGATTTCCTGCGACCCTACAGGCGAAAAGGAACTTCGTTTGCGCACTAATCAAAAGAGCTTATTATTGGCTGCAGACTCTGTTCCAAGCAGAGAAGAGTGGGTAAAGGCAATACGCAAAGTTATATTCAAAGTGCAGAACATGGGAGACACCGTGAAAGTAAGTAACAGATTATAGGATTACACACCTCTTATTCTTTTCAGATTGCCATACCATACCCCGCTATTCTTGACGTGGAGAAATCATCAGCCATTGAGTTTAGCGAAACGATCGAAATTAAAGTACTCGACAAGGAAGAACACTATTCGATTGACTCATACTTTTTCGCCTACTTTCACGACATTCAGGATGCATTGGAACTCATCCGTGAGGCTGTACGAGCCAACAGATCCTCTCTGGCTAGTTCGTCGAAAGCTCTGCTGGATACCACAGCCGCGCGCCATGCCCTGATGGTCCAAGGTATGGATCGGACTCGTAGTCTACCATCACCAGACACCAAGGTTAATTCGCCGTTCCGACTGTCGTTTTTGCTTCGGCCACTTCAGGAATCCCTTCCATCAACTTTAACACGGATATATAGTGCCACAGAATCCCCCACCGAGGACTTTACTCACATATCAAAGCGGGGAGGT
Source organism: Austroboletus festivus (assembly GCA_038088875.1). Taxonomy (NCBI): domain Eukaryota; kingdom Fungi; phylum Basidiomycota; class Agaricomycetes; order Boletales; family Boletaceae; genus Austroboletus; species Austroboletus festivus. The sequence goes on from JBBPJU010000604.1 coordinate 2,498, forward strand.
CCATCGATTGTATCTTTGACATCTGCTCCCTCTCCTTCGTCTCCCAATCACAGTAACACAGCTGTAGTAACTCTAAATGAAGTGACAACCGATTCCTTACCACGGACTCATACTTATCCCCCGTCGACTTCTGTAGGAGACGTGAACGCTACATCCTCTATGAGCAAAGGACTGGCAACGACTGTGCCTTGGAACGTCGGAGTACCCTCGTGGCTCAAAGTTCCCCGCAAGGGCATGGGCATCGCATTCTCGAACGATACCACACCCTCTGTATTTCTTGAGTCGCAAAGTGGTGGAGGCGTGCGCGAGGTCTATGAATCGTCCAATCCTGGATATGATTCTGCGACCTCCGGCGAGCTTGGCTATAGTGTACTTGAGACATCTGGGGAAGCGGTCGATCAAGAGATTGTAGACAAATTTAAGGCGGCATTTGCTTTTGATGCCAAAGAGGTACTACTTGGATGTAGGTGGCTCATTTCACTTCGGACCATGGTTCTAATACTATGCAGATTTTTCAGGCTATTTATTCCGACTCTTACCTATTTTTGGACGTTTGTATGTTTCTTCGAATTATTTCTGTTTCAAGTCCACAGGTCCCCTAAGCACGAAGACCAGAGTAAGCTCCTAGTATCTTATGGTGGAATGTGTCGACCATCTTTATTTGACAGATGACATTACCCATCCGCGACATCCTAGCTGTGGAAATGACCAAGGCCACGCGCTTTGGCCACCATGGTCTTACGGTTGTGATTAAGGGCCACGAAGAACTTTTCTTTGAGTTTGGCTTTGAGGATAGGCGACGTGCATTTGTGTCTATTTTAGAGCGCCAAATAGAGGACACTGGGAAACGGCCGAATCCTGGCGATACCCAAGCACTGAGTCCAGGCAAACGGGACGCGCTCATTTTGGAGGAATTCGAACCACAGAAGTCGCTTCCTAATGACGACGATCCTGCCCCGTCCTCTGAGGCGGTGTCGGACTCTTTACCTGCTGTGATGTTTACATCAACTTCTTCCACGTTCTTGACTTTCAAACCGAAGGAATCCTTACATTTTACATTTCTGACTATCGGCTCAAGGGGGGACGTTCAGCCTTATATTGCGCTTGCGAAGGGGCTGATGGCTGATGGGCACCGGGTAAAAATTGCGACCCATGGAGAGTTCCAAGCATGGATTGAATCTGTAAGCATGAGTGTCTCTTATTCCATACTATCTGACGGTCACTGGAGCATGGGATCGAATATGGATATGTTGGTGGTGATCCAGCGGAGTTGATGCGGATTTGCGTCGAGAATGGCACGTTTACAGTATCATTTTGGAGAGAGGGGTTGCTCAAGGTAAAGTATAGTGAATTCGTGTGATATCTCAGCTCAATTTAGATTTAGTTCCGTGGATGGCTCGATGATTTACTGAAAACCTCTTGGGAAGCTTGCCAGGGCACCGATGTTCTTGTAGAAAGTCCGAGTGCAATGGGAGGGTACCACATTGCTGAGGCTCTTAGAATTCCCTACTTCAGAGCTTTTACAATGACATGGACGAGGACGAGGTGAGTGGCTACGATGGTTTCCAATTAGGATTGAGCTAGAACATATCAAGGGCATATCCCCATGCCTTCGCGGTTCCGGAGCACAAGGTAGGAACTCTCCAATTGGAATATCTGATATTCTGACCCTGCGGTAGATGGGCGGCGGCTATAATTACATGGTACGACGAGGAATGGTTCTATTTCACGGTCATAACGATAATCGAGGAATTGCGCTCTAGACATATGTCATGTTTGATCAAGTATTCTGGCGTGCAATGGCTGGACAGATTAATCGCTGGCGTCGCAACGTATTGCACTTAGACAATACGAGCTTGGACCGCATGGAGCCTCACAAGATTCCTTTTTTGTACAACTTTAGCCCAACAGTTGTTCCTCCGCCCTTGGATTGGCCCGAATGGATTCGAGTTACTGGTAATTCGCTTGTTCGCTCGACTCATCCTCTCTTATGTGGAATTAGGTTACTGGTTCCTCGATGATGCCGACGTTGCGGCAAAGAAATGGGCTCCTCCCCAGGATCTTCTTTCTTTCATTGATTCTGCTCGTCAAGCTGGAAAGAAAGTAGTGTACATAGGTTTCGGCAGTATCGTGGTCCCGGACCCAAAAGCGATGACTCGCTGCGTGGTGGATGCGATTGTACAAAGTGGCATCTATGCCATCCTCTCCAAGGGTTGGTCGGATCGACTGCATACGCACCCAACGGAAGCATCTCGACCTGAGGAACCATTCCCGAAGCAAATTTACAGCATTTCTTCAATTCCGCACGACTGGCTATTTAAACGAATCGATGCAGCTTGTCATCATGGTGGTGCTGGTACAACTGGGGCAAGTTTACGAGGTTTGCCCGATACTCATCACTTTTTGTGGATATTGAGGGTTAATTCACGTATTCAGCCGGAATCCCGACCATTATCAAGCCGTTCTTCGGTGATCAATTCTTCTGGGGTGATCGCGTCGAAGCACTTGGAGTGGGCACTGCTATCAGAAAGCTAACAGTCGACAGTTTGAGTGAGGCCCTGAGTTTGGCGACCACAGATCAGAAGCGGATCGAGCGCGCGAGGTTAGTTGGAGAACGAATCCGGTCCGTGAGTAGCTCTTGGATATATGATTGAAATGCTTTATTTAAGCCTCGCAGGAAAATGGCGTGGCCACTGCAATTGAGGTCATATACCGTGACTTGGAGTACGCCCGATCGTTGATAAGGCGATTCTCGAACAGTCCCCCAGACGTGGTGGAGGGTGACAGCTTGACGAAGGAGGAACAGCTTTTTGATGCTTCCACCTCGCCCCTGGTCCATTCGAGTCCTAGATCTAGGTATGATTCATTGGGGTCGCGGCAGGGTAGCGAGGACTGGAGTGTCATCTCCGATACAGAAGACAGGCGGTCCTCCTTTTCATCGCGGAGAAGTAATGGTAAGATGGACCGTTCAGGGACTATGAAACGAAATAGCCTTGCTGCTGCAGTAATGTCTGTTCTCCCGGATTCGCTCACCCATTCGACCCACCGGCGTTCTAGTTCTACTTCCTCCGTGCAGTCATAAGCATTTCGTTTGTATTGGTTTAGTGTATTGTCTCTTGCGACCTCGTATCGTTAGAGCCGTAGATATAATGATTCACATAGAGCTAGTACCGTAGTGTGCTGCGAATATTCTCTTACTGAACTGTCCGAAAGTCTCCGTGGCAGAAACCTTCTGTTGTGCGTTGGGTTGCATAAACAAAGCGAATGTTTCTCGAGATACTTCCGCCTGTCCCTTCCCAACATGAACACAATGGGGAGTCGCTACAAGTTTTTTCTCCGTCACGAGCTCAAGACATTCGCCCGTTTGAAATGCTAGACAATCCGCAGGTATAGATACTTTGATCAGCTCGCCGCCTCTCGTCCGGATATACAGGCCGGATGTCGGTGAAGGAGAAGAGACAAGTGTGGGTTCCTTGCTACCAGGCTCCTCGCGCAGAAACATGGCCTATAAAATGCTCAGTGTACGAGACTATATCGGTACTCGATACAGCCTACAGAACAGAGTCCAGTCAAAAGGGAGTTATCGAGGTGAAATCCACACCAGCTATCGATAGGTTCGTCTTCAGTGCACACCGCAGACTCTTGTTTCGTTGGGAAATAGTGAAGTAATCTGGCTTTTGTAGTTTGAGAAGTTTTGATGAGGTTCGGTAAAGATATCGACATGTCCGTCAGATGCCTCGAGACTTTTTAATGAACCAACAATGTCAGCCGCGTGCAGCGCTCGATTGACGAGAAGGACCAAACTGAAAGGCTGGCAGGCCACCGCCAGTTCACATCCGACATCGAAGACAAACCTGGAAAAGGCTCGATATGAGGCCAACAATAAAAATGATAGACTCCTACCTCCCCAGGTTCTTGAATGCCTCCTCAAAACCTTCGATCCCCTCCTCCTTGGGGTCCGGCCCTGTAGCATGTTGATCAATGGACTGCATGCAATAGCAATGGTTGTTCACGCACATATGTTGCTCCGATAATACTCTGGGTACTGCTCTCTGAGCTCGGGCGAGACATCAGGGGTATCTATGATAGGATTTGCATAGTACGATCCTTTGAGTGTATCTTGATCAAAGTTTGATTCAGCCGTTCAGCATGACTATAATCTAGCTATTACCCGGTTTTCCGTTCATGTATTCCTAACAAAATAAAGACGTGGTGGTGACTGGTTCGAAAGTATCAGCGGTCTCTTACCTTTCCATGCGACCATCCAAAACTTTAGCGATCTTACATCAACGACAGCGTTCATCTTGCGCTACCATTACACACCTGTATGAGCTTCCGGGATCGGTATAACGTTCTTTTGTTGCCTCTGGCAGGTGGGAGAACTTGTACGCATACTTGAGCAAGGATTCACGGTACGTCTGGTAGACGGGCGGCAAGTCGTTGACGATGATGAGACCCAGAGCCTGTGGATGAGACCCAAAGGCTTGTTCTAGACAATTGACGCTGGGTTATCGTAAGGGATCAGGGGGTAGATCTGACTCCTTTACCGATGGAATCTCCAAGAGACAATGGGGATGACAGAAGAGTTGGATACGATATAGACACCGCTTTCTGAGTGGCCATCAAGCTTGATACCCATAGATTGCGGTTGGGGAAGATGATGGAACGAACAAATCTGATTGGAACCTGAGGTTGACGGTACATTTGAAACATCGGATCGGATGGGAGTCGGGCCGAATCAATCTCAAGGTAACTCCGAACGCTGAGTGGTAAAGACAACAAACATCCGGTCGTCATAGTAATTCAACAAATTAGTACATCGCCAGGTCATGTATCTGAACTCTGAGGCTTCATCATGTTCGTCTGGAGCAACGCATGCTTGAGCGCTGTCCCGGTGTCATCAAGCGAGTGCAAGAAACGCAAAATTTCTTGACAGAGCTGCCACTCTCGGGCGTCAATCGCACTTTGCAAGAGTCGAATAGCGTCCGTGTTATTTTCCTCTCGTTGTTCCAGATGATGCAACACAAGCAAATAGGACCCTGCCGTCTTGAGGCGACCGGAATTGAGACACAACTGAAAGGGTGTTCGATTTATTTTTCTAAAAAAACAAACTCGAGAGCAATATACAAGGCTCACCTCAAACAAGCTTTTCGGGTTGCCGACGACGTCAAAAAGTCGCTTCCACCCTGTGACTTCTGTTTTGCGAGCACAGCCAACCACGACATCTAATGCAACATCAAAATGGTCAAGGAATTCTATCACAGTAGATAATGCTTTAGATGCAGCATTTGGCATGCCACTCTCGACTATTGCATGTGGCTCTACTACCGTGTGGAGAAGGATTTCGAGACTGTGTGCGAAAAACACAAGATGCTGGTAGTTGGTTGCAAATTGAACAGCTTCTTGTGTTTGTCCTGACTCCAAGTAGTGCCGCAAGATATGATGGAGAAATAGGTGAGACTATGAAGATCCTCGATTGTTGAAGATGAGACGAAGGCAACCACGTACGCTAGTGACATGTCTAAACATGACAAACGGGAGATTCATTCGAGTGACCGACTCGTGCTCAGCACCGATAATAATTCCTTTATCCATGAGGGCAGCTGCAAGCTACCGTGAGACGAATGAAGATCAGACAAAGGACTCGAAACTTACACAACGGGTAAAAGTCTAACGGGATGTTGACACTCTCCTTCACACTTTGAGGAACCCGGGTGGAAGATGAAGGGGGTTCGATAGCGAGAGCATTAAGCCAGACTCGTATGCCCTGTCCATCGTATCCCCAGAGAGAGTTTTCTAATGTCCCGATGCCACGAAGGTGTATCCAACAAAACTCGATACGGTCTGCAAAGATCTGCATATCGTATTTGACTTCTTGATTTCCAGACTATTGATCGATAAGAATCAATAGGATCTGCTCAAGCAACTTTATCAACTTGCCTTTCGTGGTCGAAGCAAGACCAACTGTCTGCCAACCATCATCAGAACAGTGGCCACCGCAAGATCGTCCACAGGATCACCGAGTTCTAGGCGATATTAGCGGAGATGTTCTGTCACGAGTCAGAATAACTCACGTTTCTGGGCGTTGGGAATCATCCAGCTCAACACTCTAACCGCTGAAGGTACAGCAATGATTCCATTGAAAGTGATACTTCCACACGGGTGCAACTTGATTGAATCCGCGGTAGGAATAATCAGGTAATGACTCAGCATGTTGTCCGCAGTGTAGACCAATAATGAGTTGTCCACCAAGGAAAGAATAATCACGGGGGACGGAATCATTTCATGATGGAGGATACTTTGATCGCTCAGTTCGGAGTCCCGGGAATATAAGCGTATCTATCCAAGATATCAGGAATTCCAGCGACATACACAAGAAAGTCATTGCACGGACCTGGTATGTCTTTGACACCTCGACTGCTGCTATGAGGACATGATGAAACCACAACAGACCACCTTTCACCGAGAATGCTTGCTCCTGGACGACACTAGAAAAGAGTTTCCATCGACCAGACGTTGAACTGTAGTGAATCAATCCACGACGACCAGCGACAGCTACCAGTCGCCCATCGCTACTGAGTGCGGAATATCTGATTGGCCAGTTTGATGCCAAGTAGGGTTGAGGGATCTGGTAGCAACACATGGTGGTCAAGTTTCACATAGAGGAAACGACCCAGTTCTCTTACCTTTATATGCTGCCAAACGTCCGACTCTGGATTTATGATGCTCATATCTGGTTGGTCTGATCCACGGTACACAAGGGCACGGTCATCCATTTGGAGGAAGGCATAGCAAGTATTATCCTGAAAACACTTGATGGCCTATTCCATGATGGGAGGAACGACGAACTGGGGTATGTTGGCATGTTGTCGCGCTCTTTGCGAACGGCAAGATGTATATTTGACCATCCCGTTCTGAGAAACCCTTGTTCCAACCTCACGGCGCATAGAGGGTGGAGACTCACTGTCTGGACTTGACCAAGCAAGCACCATTAGTTCGAAATTGCCAGGTGCCCAAAACTAGCCGAATGGACTGAGTTCGACACACACAGAACACTCTTGAAGGCTCACCAAATCTTTGATCCCATGCATGAATGTATCCTGAAATTTTTGATTGTCGATAGCATCATCCATTCCAAATCCGGAGGCAATGCATCGACCTCCAACACTAAAGATTGCCCATCCGCGCTCCCAGCCCACTGCCAGCACATATCCATCCGAACTCCATTCCATTATAGATACCTCTCCACGCGGGCGATTATATGGGTTTGGGAGGTCTATAATTTGAGGCGTCGGCGCGGGTCCATCAGGTGAAGGAAAGGCTGTGAACTCGATGGATCCACTGGGGGTATTGAGATGCTGGGATTGTTAGACGGTGTTATAATACGAACGCACCTACGTGTCCCGACAGCGATCAAAGAGAACCTTGCATTTACGGCAACTTGTACGGCCCGCCGAGGCTCGTTATAAGCGGGGGCTCCACTACTCGGTCCATCGTTCTCGATGCGCCGGGATTTTTGCACCCAGCGAGGAATTTGAATGTTATGAACGCAAGTCCCCTCCCAATGGGGTCCGTTGCCATCTAAAGGATTATTCCTGTTTTCATTCTCCTCAGACCTGCCAGCTTTGGTGTCCTTTTGAGTGTAGAGTGTTTTCAACTGCCGTCCTGACTAGGGTATTTCACGCTCACATTTTCACTATGATCGTCTTCGTTGCCTAGATCATTGGAGTCTTCCACTGGGGAGTTCTCGTGAAATCGCACAAAGTAGGCCCTTCCATCCGACGTTATCCATGTCTCCACTCCCACAGTTGAATGCAAAATCTTCACGACCGTAACTACAGAAATTGTCACAGCGAACGTAGGACACAAAAAGGGTAGCACGTACCATCAGCATCCACTAGCCATGGCAACTCGTCATCGTTCAAGACCCATGTGTCGTACCCAACAAGGGACCTCTGAGGATGGTCGTTGTCGAGATTTACATCGTCATATGAAGGCCACGGTATACGCTGGATGGCTGGTGGAGAGCTGGTGGAGAAGGTCAGGTGGTGTTTGCGAGGAGAGACGCTGAAGAAGTGTTTGGATGAGATTCGACTTGGAGCAAGGGATGGTTACCTGAGAACCTGACCCTCGGCGCGTATGACACCCTCGAACGAGAGGCTGAGTGATTGAAGGGAGAGACCTTCGCCTGGACCAGCGAGGAAGTTACGCTGGACGCCTGGAGGGATGTCTGGGGGCTGATACGCTGCAACGTTTGATGTGTGATCGACAGTTACGAGGACGAGGTATGAGAGTGTCGTCTGAAACGGGTCGAGATGAAGTAAAGTAAAGGATGATGATGAACTCACTTGAATGACGATCCTGCTGCCGTCGGGGGACCAAGTCGCAGCGAGGTTGTCGCCATGCTCTACGAGGGACGAATCTGACCTGACCAGATATGCCAAAGGTGTAGACGGCTGGAGGGCAGAGGGTGAGAGACCAGACGTACTGGAAGTGAAAGACTGAACGTACGCGGACGCGCCAGACGGAGAGAGCATGTTGCGTGAGGGCGCAAAAGAGAGATTTTCTGGGACTTGGGACGAGGGCGAGCAGATTTTGGAGGGGGACGTTCGGGAGGGCAGGGACACTTGACAACTGCCTCGCTGCGGGCGTCGGAAAGTACATGTTGATGCGAATGGGTTAACTACGCGAGCGAGTGCTGATGTCACTCGAATTCATAATAAGCTATGGTATTACGGTTACTAGTGATAATACAGAGTATGGGGATTTCAAAAGCAGGTGCAGATACACAAAAGCCTTCGTTAGTTGCGTGGCCAGCTCCTGCCAAACCATTTGCTGTTTGATGACGTGTTGATATGATCAGCGCTCGTGTTGTTGGAAGAAGGTGGGCCGGATGTCTCAGGAACGGGGAAGGATATGTCGGAACGAATGCTGGAGATGTACGAACCAAACGCCATGGGTTGGAGGCGAGCTTGGCGGATGAGATCCATCATGAGGGAGACACCTTGGCGAGACTAGTATGGATATGAGCGCATTCACGAATGGAGGGGGATAGGGTATGTGACGCGCCTTGTCGACATGGGCTTTGAAACGTGCCAATCCGTGGTTTTCGATTCTCTTAGTCAGACCCCAACCAAACTTTGAAGTGATGTAACCTTCGGTGGTCTGTACCGTTCTCCTATTCGGATAGGGTCAGACGAGGTGCGGGGAACGAGGGCAAAGAGACGGACCCGTCATGGGACTGCTGGAAGAGCTGGGATTCTTCTATCTGCATGATCTTGACGTGATCTAGATTTTTTGTGCGACACCTGACTACTTTTCCAAATGGATCGACCTCGCTCTGTTCGATGACCCAAGACTCCGCGCGAGAGACGATACCCTGTGGGGCCCACCTTGGGAGAGACCCCCGTTTGAGGATGAGTCTAGTTGTGAGGAGGGAACCCGAGTCCGTCTGCGTGCGGTCTACGACATCGCACGAGATGACATGAGAAGCATATGGGTTGGGGTAGCGAAGGAAGAACGCGAGCGAGACGATGGACCAGGAATCGCTGAGGATGTGTTGAATATCTCGCACTAGAACCATGCATAAACGAGCGAACGTACTCATACACAAAGGACTGCGAAAAGAATTTCATGGCTTAGAGAGAGAGAGAGAGAGAGAGAGAGAGAGACATCATCAAGTCACGTGTCTACGCGTACGTCTCATCCCACACCGTATCGCCAGCATCGCTCACTACCACACGCAACCCGTCGTGCGCTGGTCGTACCCATGCTTGTACCCCTGCCAGTCCCTCTCGCATTAACCCTACACCCTCCGTATCGTCAACACCCTCTCCTATCCTCACATACTCCTCGTGTGACACATCATGGCTGAACCCAGTCATGTAGCTCCTCTTCGCACCCACCCGTCCGATAGCCCCTGCCGCCTCTCGTACACCCATGTGTGACGTGTGTCCATGCAACCGTAGACAGTCTATCACCAGCACCGACTTTTGCACTCCCCCCTCGATCAGGTCCCATGCATCGTCCGGTATTAGCGACACGTCAGACATGTACACGATCGTATCCTGTATGAGAAACCCAAAGCAAAAGTAGGGGCGAACCTTGGACACAGTCCCGTCCTCTCCCACCAAATTCTCCGTAAACAGCCGTCCGTGTTGCACTTGATAAAACCATCATGCATCAGCATCCATCGAGTATCGTTCAACTTTCTTCTTACCCAAAAATGGCGTGATCCGTATGCCTGTATCCTTGATCTCAAACGCAACTTTATCCTTTATTATGTGCCACTTAAAATCGGGAACCTGTCGTTGCATCAGCCTATCAGTCCATCCCAGACTCTGGCGAGGCGACATACATCACCCCCTCCCGATGCAAATTCCTTTTTCACAAGGTACGGAAATGCCCTTTGGACAGCTCTGAACGTGTCCTCGGAAACATAAATGTCTATATGATCCTGTATTGCACCTTTGAGCGTCCATCCTATGTTTGGTTACCAGCTCATCTTGTAAGGTAAACGACATGGTATGCTGCCTAGGATAGGGAAACGACATGCACCTCGCAAGTCATCCAGTCCGTTCATCGCTAAACCAACCAGTATCAGCATCTCTCTGCAGTCCCATGCAAAACCCACCATCAGCGTGTGCATGACTGATCAGTACAGCGTCAATCTCCCGCAATCCATACTTTGGAAACCATTCTAAAGCGGCAGCCTGAAAGTTCTTGCCAACATCTATTACCACCGTCCTGTTGTGCGACGGTCACTCGACTCCGCAGAGTAAACGAAACACCCACCTCTTTTTCCCATCTTTCCCCGTCGCGACTCGAACCACAGCCGACGTGTTCCGTCTAATATTTTTCTTCCCCTCTGGTGTGAGCGTCGAAAGGCATGTCCTACAGGGCTTTTTACTCGGTGGTGCCGTCAAGCAATCCAGCTGTGGTATCGAAGACGATGTACCCGTCCCAAGGAAAATGAGTTCCGTTTCCGAGTTGGTTTGAATACTCCCCATCAACCGAGAAGATATCTCTGTGCCTGTATAGGTATCCGAGAAGCCAATGGTTATGCCTTCCAGTCTAACTTGACGGACAGCTTGGGAGGAGGGTGAAGGGTTGGCTCACAGAGATTTTATGCTATCCCGGGTACCTAATTAGCTGGCACAGCTCTATTGTATATCTATCTTATGCCCCTTCCTGATCCTGAACTGCATGGCAGTATGACTTGCGGTTTGGACAATTATTTAAGTAAATACATTTTTCTGTTTGAGTACAGACCTCCAGATACCAGCGCGGCTTCCGGAGGATGCGTCAAGGTGGTCCATCATGACCAAAATGGTACATGGCCTCGAACGTGATGAACCTGTGTAATATGAAGTAGGTTTCGTCTATACCGAATCCACTCATCTTCTCACAGAAGATCTAATCCAGACGGTTCGAGTGCCAAACAGAGGGCTGCACGGTGACACTATGAGTCACGATTGAAGTAAGGTACTGTACAATAAGAAGAGGAAGGGTACACACTAGGCGAGACCAGGTGATATAAACAAGAATAAGGGGGTCTCTTGCAGTGTCTAACGCCAGCCTCATGGACAGCTTCTCCGTTCGCTTTCCGAGTCACCGCTTCCCTCTCTTGCTCGCTTGATTCAAAGGGAACGGCGATGAGGTTCAGGGGGAGAGGAAGAGATCTGATCATCACCACTGCCCTCCGAGCCGAACTTCTCGATAACCATTCCGGGGCTGCCAATAAAATATGTACGCATCAGCATCCATACCTTTTAAACAAATGGCACCACCGACAAGTAAAGAACACTTACTAAAACATGTCCCCATCCTGGGACTCCAGGGTCAGACCAGGAGTGAACCTGCTATCCGCGGTTCGTCGATTGGTCCCTCTCCATTTTTTCCTGCCTCACCCCAACCGATCCTCACGTAGCTTCTGAATGCGAACGCGATGTTAACCACTGGGCAGTCCCGCATTCCATTCCAAAGCTCCTCTTATCCCTTCAGCTATGCCATCAGGACTGTTCCCATACACTCCCTCGGTGTCGTGAGTTTTCTTGCGCATTCAACTGCCTTGTCTAGACAATCTTGGGTGAGCCGAGCGATTGTGTCGCGCTCCTTAAGCTGAGCTTCTAACTTTGGTATAGCGTTAGTGCGAGGTGTCGATGATATCTTGTCGGTTTGGACCGTACGATAAATACCCCTGGTCGTTATCCTATTATTCTCGCACAAGCTCTCGAACGTTTCTCCCACATTCGATGCACTCATGTTCAAAGGACGACCCCCATTTACTCAGCTTTCGTCGTTGGCTGACAGCTTGAGAGGTGTAACAAAGGGTGCGCCACCAGAACATATGATGGGTGTTTGGGGAGGCGACTGCATCAGTGTTGTTTTCTACGAGCCTGGATGGACTTGCGACAAGCCCGCCTAGTGGAACAAATGTGAGTGAATGAACGATAGCGAAGGGATGCATCGTTTACTTTCGAAGCATACAGGCTAATATCTTATGCACTCATAATACTTAGAAGGCGAGGGAACATTGTCGACTGCCTCCCCCCGAAACGATGAGCGATGAGGTAATCAGCGAAATAGATATTCATACTTTTCGACAATACGCCCCGTTGGCTCCGAAGATGAAATCAATGAAGGGGATAAGAGGGGCCTTGGTCCACTGCTGTGCCTTTGCCTGGCAAAAGATAATAATGGGCAATGGGTGGTGATTTCAGGGCAGGGTATAGGCATGCACATCTCTCACATCGCACCTCATTGACCCGGAGAGCAACTGAGAATGCGAGTAGCTCTCCTCGATGATGAGACATGACAAGGAAAAATACATATATTCATACCTTTTTCATCGCTCCTCGTTGGCCTGGACGGCGATGAGGAACGAGACAAACTTTGGTCTACTTCTTTGCCTTTTCCTAACAAGATATAATGAGGGATGAAATACAATGAGTATGTGCACATGCCTTTTCTGTTGGTCACAATTTGTTTGCTTGTCCTGGTCCATCGAGACTGGACTCCACTGCCTTCTCGGAAAGTTGTCCCGGTACGACAGAAGTATTCTCTGTGTTACTGTGGTTGGGTGAAGAGTCCGCGTCAGAGATCTCAAGAGCCATGAAGGAAGAGAAACACGTACTCTATAATCGGAGTTCCATGAGGATTTCACCAGATCACCAATAATATTTTCCGTCTTGCTGTTGGCACGGACGCCATGGCTGTGATACGTACGTCGTACTAGTACATATCCATTGCGACGCGGTAGAAAGAACCTACTTTAGTAAGGGCTTTGCTTTATGCTCGCAACTTGCGGAGCTTCCCAAAATCAGACGTCTGCATCATTTCGTCATACCCGTAAGGGGGGGAACGGAAGAAGATCAGAAAAAAGAGTAGAAGTAAAATTTTACAGTGACGAAACTTAAAAGTGGTTCAAGCATCTGCGGCAGTTTATATACCTTTCCCCACCATAACGGTTCATCTGCCATGACTCGAGTGTATGCATAGTCGAACGTAGCTATGGAACTTTCATAAGCTGCAACGAAGGTGGATACTAATCGGTTTCCAAGTATTGGTAAGATTCGGACATTGGTTTAATGCAACAACTGTACCTAACACAGTCATAAAAGTTGATACTGAGTACTGAGCACCTGGCATCTCAGCATGATTATAGGTCCTAAATATCTACCTCCGGAGGAGTCCATTAATGAATATCACAAGGGCTGAAAGCGATAACCCTGTTCGTACACGATCGTGTTTTTCGCACAGATGCAAATTATTGTGCTCTGCGGCGCTCGTTTCTACACGTGGCTCCCTTTTCACGTCCCGATGTGAATCTTTGGCACTACTTAGAGTATGCCACACTGTGTGAGACTGCGACGAGAGTTCAAAAGGAGCACGAAACGATTTTAAAGGAACGTACGTGTTATTTTCAGCACTAACTAAGCGATCCGACCGAGATAGGAGTGGATACATTATGAGGAATTGGTGTTGGAATACAGCACACAGCAATCCTCCTACTGCAAGTCGAGGATCTGAACATTTCTTCCACCTGAGAGGTAAAGCGTGCTCCGAGTCATTCAGTTGACCATTCCTTGTCCGCCGTTAGCATGTCCTCGAAGCAAAAAATACATGGACACTATAGGACAGATCTATGCCTAGATCTTTCACAGCGAAACACAGCCTTGAGGTGGTAATGTCTCGGGACAAGTACCTTGCCAAAGATGTAAAAGGTTAGACATGCACAGGGGTAGACACAATGTCTCATCCCGAACGTAAAGTAACTGCCTTGAACCTGTCTGTTAAAAAATCAGTTAGTCAAGTTCACATCCAACGGAACCTTCTCAGCTCCATGGCACTACACTTCACACGTGCAACACAACTTTTGTGTTAAGAAAGGGCGCGTTACAGGAATCGACACGGGATGGAAGACAGGAAAAGCGGTAATTCCGATTTGACTGTTCCCTTCTCCTTTTCCTAGTCGATCTAGATAACCTCGCCATTGACTCACTAGTAGTACAAATTCAAGACCAATATCGTATGGCCGTAATCACACCCTACTTCGTGAATACTACGATGCGCTTGTCACTAGCTTTCAAGTTGAGAGTGTGCTTGGACACATACTCGAAACAACATCCTCGTCCTGTACTTGATGGTTTAGACTGACTTTCTGTGCATGCGGTGCAAACTTCGACGACCGCCCCTAAAGATATGGTACAAAAAAAAATACAAAATATCAGCCAAGCGGAAGGGATTCTGGGATCGTCCATACCCTGAAAGTTGCTTTTGTTAGATAACATTGATGTAATGGAAGAAAACGGCTTACCAAACGAGTCCGTACCGAAAATTTGTAGCGAGGGATTTATGGATTCCCAAACACACATCCTGTGGGATAATCATTCAATGAAGTCAATATTTGTTGTCCTCTCCGTATAAGTCAAAAGCAGAGATCATACCTCGATCGTAGCGCCTTTTCGCAGGCATACAGGATCCGACAAGTCAGGACGCTCTCCGCGTTTCTTTGTGTAAACTTTGACAAGTCCAAGACTCTCCCATATGCGCTCGACCAGACAATCGAGGCTGGGCGTAGAAGACAGTTGGATCAAGGTTAACAATCGGAGCTAGACTACACACTTCAAGTCCATTTCGCAGCTGATCACAACCGTGTTTGCCGTCCGAGCAAGTTTGTCAACCTGCCTCGAAATGTGAGTGTGATCCATTCTTGTAAGATATTCGTGCCTACAAGCTCCAAGCTGATGGCATCTATCTTATTATACACATCTAACGCAGGTGCATTAGCGGAGGATTTGGGGTATCTCCACGAGAACTGACAGAGGCATGGAATATATTTCCGTGTGCCTAAATTGATGGTTCAGACTACTGTGCAATTTGGTTATCGAATGAGCTTACCGATCAAGACGTCTATAAACTCGTCGGTAGTGATCTAGGATGTTCACAAATAAACATGACATCGAGGGTAAACCAGACACTTGGATCTCACGTCCTCTCGAATCATAACATCACAGTTATGCAACTTATCTAGATACCGTAAGCGATAGTGCAATTTCCTGAGCTGGGTTGGACGTACAGCTGGCAAGAATCGTCCGTATGGTCTTTTCATCGGTTTTGGTCAACTTCACAGTTGTATTTAGCTTGGGAAGAAAGTAAGGGTACGTGGTAGTCAATATTATTAGTACAATACCGTTATCTGTTTAGCCGGAATTATCTTCAGTTACTGTAGAGTTAGGGAAGGATTGCCAATTCACTCCACCAGTGATTTTGCGTTTGAACACAACATCCGGTTTCCGCTTGTTCAGTCGAATACCTACTGCGTCCAATTCAATTTCCAAAAGACGCCTCTGTTCTTCAGACTTGGTAGCATCGAGCATGATAAGTATAAGATCGGCGGTCTTTGCAGCTGGATTGGCATGAAGCATCCTTGGAAGCTTTTGTGAGCTATTACTCACTTGCGACCACCTGTCGGCCACGACCTCGACCTGTGGCACAGATCCAACCTCTGTAAAATGTAAACATGAATATATGTCTCCTACCTTGACTGGCACCTTCCACGATTCCAGGTAGATCGAGAAGTTGGATACGGGCACCTTGATACTCAATCACACCAGGGATCGCCGTGAGAGTGGTAAATTCGTAAGCTGCCGTTTCCGAAGCTGTGTGTGTGCATTTACTAAGGAGTGTAGACTATCTCAAGTCCATCTCAGGTTAGCAGATCCGGAACATAGGTTGGAAAACAAGCCTTTCCGACGGACGGAAAGCCAATGAGTGCAACACGAGCATCTCCAGACTTTTGTACATCGAAGCCCACTCCTGCGGGACCCGATTTTGAGGTTGGTTCGAGGAGCTGTGCACGATAGCGTGCAAGCTTTGCTTTGAGCAGACCAAGGTGATATTCTGTCGCCTACTTGAAAGATTTGTCAGAGACCTGAGAAAGTCAAACGTAGATGATGAACCTTGTTCTTCTGAGCTGTTGAATGCATGAGTGATGGGATTAGAGTAAAGCAAGAAAACATACTCCTCGCCATCTCCTCTTATGATGGATGCTTCAGTCATTGTTATTATATTTTGCCAGGTCACTCGCCTTCGATCTCTTTGATCTGTGGGATTCAAGGTTGTGTGACCAGGGCTCGAAAACTTGCGAAGCACTGACCTTCTCTACGATACCCATGGTTACTGTGATGTGCTGATATTCAATAAATCAGAGCGTTCACTGGAAGTGCTTTTATATGGAGTCACGTGGGAAGTACAAGCAAGCAATACCAAGTTACGAGTTCTTTAATGATTGTACCGAGTCCAAGATGGCGGCCAGCACCCGACGACATCAGCCGTCACTGTTCTCACTGGAGGAGCAAGAATCTAACGATGGCGACGAACACGATTGGGTTCCTCATCCAATTGCACGACCGCATTCGTCAACGCCTTCAATACTCTCATCCATGAATACTTCCATGCGCAGTAGAGGCAAGGGTCGTCAGTTAAGGAATACATTTTCTTCGGGCTCAGCATCCAACACTATATCCACCAATTACAATTCCCCACATAACACTCCAAAGTATTCCGACATCTACTCCCAATTCGTGAAACGTTACAGGTCCGACCCAGGCCTTGACGATGATCCCAGGGACGATCCAGATTCAAATTACTTCCAGAGAGGCCTGGGTCAGCTCTTAGATGCAGGTGACAGTGATGACGAAGACCTTAATCGCTCGAGTCACATCGATACATTCGATCGCGTCTCCGCCCTTATGCTTGAGTCCGACCCAATCATGCCCGCAACCGCAGAAGATCGTCAGCGTTTAGAGTGGCAGACTATGCTTGCTTCTGTTCTCGATGGAGATGTACTCAGATCTGAGAAAACTCGCATTGCTGTTGCACTCGAGTCTTCCACCGAAG
>JBBPJU010000605.1:0-19874 GCA_038088875.1 Austroboletus festivus
TCCCTAGTTAGATTCTACGCAATCCAACGTGGAGTCTGCTGTACCTTTGAGCGCGGAAGGATCTTCGCTCATCGAGAGAGTTCTACTGAGACATTGTCTCAACGCCCACCTCGTCCTCTTCCATCTCGGCACACGCGCCCGGGAGAACATTCTTGCCACACTTATACGCCGCTGTCCCCGCCTCGGTTATGTAGACCACATAATCGCCCGGTCCATCGGACTCCGCATACTGCGTTCCGTATCAGTAGTTCCTAGCCTCAGCACGAGTGCACAAAAACAAGTCCACATTCTCGAGGAAATCCAGGGCTCCTAATTGATGCAGGGCGCGGACAAGGTCGGTGGTGATAGCCAAATGGATGTTTCAGAGATAGAGACGTTGACCAGGAGAAAACGGATGAAGAATACCAGAAATATGAGTACTGGAGAGATAGTGGGCAGCCTGATGGGAACTCAGCGCTTCAAGGTCAGAGAGAACTTGAATGTTCTGGACAAAAGCGCACTGGAGGGAAGCCATGGGTGACGATAGATCCCAGAAAGAGTTCAAGGCTCGGATGAGGGCGGGGTCCTGGAGGTACTGGGAGATACGAGTGACAATTTCTGGTGTCATGGGTTCATCAGTGAGATGAAGAGCAAGAGGAGGGATAGGCATGGGTGCGACAGGGTGATCGAAGGACTCAAGGTGAGGGCGACAAGAAATATCTACTCCATATGGAGGAGGTGGGGAGTCGAGCTCGAGGCCAAGAGGTTCTGAGACAAGGGGAGACTCGAGGGGATCGAGAGGGATAAATGTCAGTGGTGATGGAGATGGGGAGCTGGAGCTGTAGTGGGACTGAGGTGAAGCAATTTGGGCAGGCATCATTCGAAGAACAGGATGAAAGCGAGGAACAAGTGAAGAATGAGAAGGTCAAGAGGGGATAATCAAGATGGGATGTCCAACGTCCAGAATCAAGGAGAAATGAATTTATACGGGGTGGTGAAATCAAAGCGGAATTTGAAAGTTTTTAAGAAGTTTGAAAATCAAATAGGAGTTCTTGATCAAAGAAGTCTGAAGATAAGATCAAGAAGTCAAAGAAGTCAAAGAAGTTAGGGGATTAATAGGTAACGAGATTTCGGGGGATACAAATGGAGTTCCAGAGGATCGAAAGCCTGAATGAAGATCCTAGGAGGTAGGTCAGAGAACAGAGAGTCGAAGAAGCAAGGAAGTGGATCGAAAAATGAGTTATTGGTCGAGAATGAAATTAGAGAATCAAGTAAGACATTGATGGAAGCTCAAGGACGTAGCTTTATTGATTCGAGGGGTAGAAATAGAATATTCAGGAGGACTGGAAGTCTGAAATGTAAATTCCTCAAGGATATAAATCGGAAAAGTCAAAGGAATATCAAGATCGAAATGTCAAATAAGATTCCAAAGATCAAGAAGTCTGAATGGTAAGTTCCTTGGGATTGAAATTAAAGAATCGGGTTGGTTCATCAAGAACTGGGGTTTTGGGGGAGTCTAAAAGGGGTAGGAAGTGTGGGGCTACCACGTTTACTTATAACCTCAAGCGGAAGGTGGGTCAATAGGAAATTTCAATGTTAATAGGGTGGATGACACAAATCATGTGTTACCGTCATCTGTGTTAGGACTAGAGTGAGACATGTTTAATGGTGAATTAATCGGGGACATTTCAGGGTATATCCGGTAGGGACTGGAAGCTTTTAACAGTTTATCTTTGTTTAGGAAAGTGTCAGATATTCAGAGTCTGGGTATTTTCGTGGTGTCGAGGTAAGATATCGGGCTAGAGTGGTTCAGGGTGTTGTGGCAGGTGGGGAGACTGGCGTGGTGAATGGGGGAGGTGAAGGGGAAATCAATGGAGTCGTGAACCGGGTCGGAAAGTAAGGATGGAGAGGGTAAAATTGGGAAATTTACCCCCTTAGTAGACCAGAGGTCGACCACGACTGAAAAACCAATTTCAAAGAGAACTCCACAAGGGTAGGAGCAGGATCGGGCGGTGTGTCAGAGGTGAGGCGAAAAATCAAGGTGACGAGTCGAAAGCGCGCAACTTGAGAAAGACGGAAGTTGCATGGCAACCAGTTTTCAAGGAAGGGGGGATCAGAATAGTGGCGAATTTGTCAGGGTAAGAGGGAGTACACTCCAGGAATTAATCTAGGGGACCAAGGGTGAGGTAACAACGGAAGTAAAAGGGACCGATTATCATGTATGCCCGAAGGGCTTATCAGGGGTTCTAGCCGAGACACAGAGATGTTCGGGTAATGACCTACATGTCAGTGTGACGAAAGAAACAAAATATCAATCCTAATCATATAAACAATGGTCGGTCAGTATGGTGTACCAACAGCTCCTGCAAGATGAAATCTTCAGGCCGAAACACTGCAAATACAAAGAGGCGAAGTCTTCAGAGATCCAGGCTTTGTTTGATCAGAGAAGGCAACTTTGAAATATTCAGGAAAAAGAACAGGAGGAAGCGGAGAGGATCAGATATGATCAGATGATCAGGGAGGTGCCACTGGGAGTTCTGAGAGGGTAAAGGTTGGTATCGTCAGATTGACTAGAATATCCAAGGTATGGATTAGGTGAGATTCAGATATCGGCAGGGTAGTTCCAGAGAGATAGAATTCAGGGATAGTGAGGTAGATATCTGGGGAAGTCAAAGAGGAGGTCGTGAATGATGGCCCATATCCGAAAGGGATCGGGGTCAGGGAGTACGACGAAAGAGAGCACCGTGATATCGGTGCAGAGGAGAATCTGGATTACCGCGGGGTTGAGGGGTGTGACGAATATCACTAGGGCGAAGTACCCTGTATCATAGTGAAATGATCAGGATCGAGGAAGATACAACGGAAGAGAACGTTGTGGTATAGAAACAACCCATTTTATTATAGAGGTGACTGGGATCAGAGAGGAAGTCAAGAATAATCGCTGGGATTGGCAAAGCGATCGAGAAGGCGGAAAGGTCGTGTTCTTCATGTATGCTGGCGAGACGTCACAAGGCTGATTGTGGAGTCTATCCAATACAAATCGGGTAATGGTCTACATGAGAGGAATGAGGGGAGTGTCAGGGGTATGGTCAAAGGACCTATCATGGGGAGGAAAGTCAAGGGATCGGGTATAAGGATGTCAGGGAAGTCGTGCTGGTTGCTATACATGCCCAGAAAAGGGTCTTATCGTGAGTTCTTGCCGAAATAAATCGGGTGATGACTTGTATACTGAAAAGGTGAGCAACAACTTGAAGGGTCGAGGGAAATGAGGGAGTGGGACGATCTGAAGGGGAAGTTACTGAGATACTTCCGTAGGTCATTGGTCGGTGACTGGGAAGATGGGAATTCGATGACCAAGGAAATTCTTCAGCACAAAGCCTACTATCTGGAAAAGAGATGGTGATCACATATGATCATGAAGTATCGGCAAAAATAATTCTGCCATCGGGGTTATCTTCGGCACGAGAACTGCGCCTACTATCCAATATAGTGGGGAACTGAATGAGGTGTCAAGGTCAGTTCGAGAGAATTCAAACCAAAGCTAGTTGGATTTTGAAAGAAAGCTGGGGTAATGGTTTATCGGCTTTTGAAAGTGCTGCTTGAACATTTGGGACGGAGTGATAGAAGGTCCACTGTTCAGGAGGGAGGAAGAATCCGAGGGTCAACTGGTTCAAGAGACAGTGAAATCGGTTGAATATAGATTGAGTCGGGGTGAGATTCCGAAAGGATCATGAGGAATACTCAGGGTGTTCATCTGGGATGTGAGGATAACACATGATCTAGAATACCGGAGGGATTCTTCAGGCATACATGCATCAGAAGGCGACTTATCATGGGGATCTAGTCAGGAATAAAATTCCTGATTAATAACCTGTATCGGAAACTGAAGAGCAGCAATGAGACAAGGGAGTGGTCGGAAAGGATGTGCTTGGTAGCATCAAAATTTCTAGGAAGAGAACTAGAAAATCAAGATGGTAGGTCGGGAAAGAATAGAGGAGAATGATTTCGTCAAGAAAGTCCAAAAGAGAGCTGGACAGGGGCATCTTCCTTCTTCAAAGCAGAAGGTCGGCACTTCATAGAACTCCAGGAAGAGAACTGGATATGATTCAATTGTCTTTCTTTAAAGTGGAAAGTGTTCGCTTGAGGGTTGGGATGGTCAGAAGGGATGATCTGGAAATCAAGGCGTCATGTATGCTCTAATGAGACTTATCATGGGGTCCATCTGGAGAATTCCAGGTAGTGATCTACATGCGTTTGTTGAAGACTTGATTCGAAATCAGAGGAAGTTTTCAGAAAATAATGTTTCCATCTTGAGGCTGGAAAGCATGGTGGGTTCGAGGGGATCCGGATAACTTTATTTGGATATTCTCGAATTCAAGGAGGGTGGCAGCATCTAGAGGATGTTCAAGAACTGTCACGTTTTGCCAGGACATGCGGTATCCGGAGAAGGTTGAAGGTGCAATCATATCTTGAGAATCGGATAAGGATGCATCGTGACATGCCAGTGGTCAGGGTTGCAGTTACAAGGAAAGATGAGCCGGTGCACAGCAGCCAGTTTAGTCTCATCCAGGTTCAGTCGAGTGCAGAGATGTTCGGGGGATGGTCCAGGGAATAGCCAATCTATGGCTTGAATTATCTGTTAAGGTCAGTTGATGTGGGATCTCCACATTTGCATTGAGGATGCAAGCGGACATTTCAATAAGTAAATCAGGAAGGTTACTGAAATGTTTCTAGGTGATGGTCATGATATAACAGGAACGGTTCGCAGCGGGGAGTTCAGGAAGGGTTCATCCAGGGGATAGTGAAGATCAGGATGACTATATGATCGGAGATGGTACTGATATGCGTATGGTAACTGCTAGATCAAGTTGGTGGCCATCTGGGAAAGTCGGGACAAGGAAAAGCGAGGGGATACCATGACCTTCAGGGGTGATTAACGAATGATGAGACATAGTAACCTTCAAGAGTCGGGTACTGGTCGGAGAGGAGGGTGCAGAGGTAGCGACCTAGGTAACACTAGTCGCGATCATAGATCTTAGACCTTTTGTTACACTTGTACTGGGTAGGTCCAAGTGTAGCCCTTATGTCCCTATATAGAGGACTAGAGTGACGAAGGAAAGGAAGGGCAAGGTAAGTTCTAGGTTCAAATGTAGGAGAGATGGTGATGGGCAAGGGGTAAAGAGGACATCACCAGGAAGACAAACAGGAGCGACAGACATCACCATAAAATAGGGAGGGTGAAAGGTACTGCCAGAGTACCAATGGAGAGATGACTAAATGACAGGGAGATCAGAATAGAGGAGAGTCATCAGTAAACAGGGGAATTGGTGATGTGACAGATGGAGGGACGACTGAGGAACATCACCAATGATCAGGATGACAAGGGACTTCAGCAGAATGTCGATTCAGAGAGTGCTGAAGGATCAGAGATTCATCAAAGGAATGACAGTTGGATGTCTGAGGTAGACAGACGACAAGGATGTAGATTCATAGCGGTAGAGGATACAGAGGTATTCAGGAGATCATAGGGATGATAGGGAAGAGGAATTAAGGGAGGTCTAAGATGGGGAACTACTGTACAAGGGGGCCGCTATATGTAGTGATCAAGGGACGACGGCTGTGTAGTTCAAGAAGGGGAACAGGGTATAGGTGTCAGGACTTTTTCCCTATCTTATCTTTTTCTCATCTTATCTTCATAACAAACTGTTCCTAATCCTCCCGAACCCTTTCCAATGATCTATCCCCTAAACTGTGGTACAAGGGTGTACACGTAATGCGCAGTAGCGCACTAGGGTAGTTCTACAGTATATAGTCGAACATGTACATAGGATTATTTCAGTTTCGGAATATTCATTCACTATTCAGCATAGCGGATTCGCTTGATCTCGTCGTTGTTTAGATCCTGACATTATTCCGAAACTCTCTTCTCACCCGAATTCACATCCGCGCATTTGTGCTCCTTCTCCATTTTTTTTTGCCTAGCCGACGCATTTGCGCTCGTGTTAGTTTCACCCACCCTTTGTCCACTTAGCAGGCACTTTGCACGCTTCTCTCTATACCGCTCGTGATCCCGCTTGCACAGGGGTAAAGTGCGCTCAACCGGGTTACTCATACCCATAACCTGATACGGAAGAGCACTGTGCCCATGCTCGTACCATACGCAGTTCAGCATAGAACGGAGACAGTGGAGTTTACTCCGACCATTCAGAAACAGAATAGTCGCTTCCTCTAAGTGCGCAGAGGCAGGTTTGCGGAATACCTGTGACGTCCGTCGGTATATCACCGTTATCCAATATTTATGTCGTAGTCAGACATCACTCTGGTTCCTCTCCACAACTCCGACATCCCCGAGGTGCCCCGCCTTACCGGCCGATACACGGATAAGGGTATAGCGGTTGAAATAGTTTTTATTTCAGCTGTCAGCACTGCCGCAAGGGAAAGAGGCCTCAATTGAGTTTTTGTTTTTTTTAGCTTCCCCATCTGACTCTCACATGGGAACATCGCTGCTGTGCGCGTGACCCATTTATCTTGCCCACCATTTATCGACGAACCTCGCGCTTGACGCGCAATTCCCAAAGAACCGCTGTCCTTCAACCCCGACACCATGTCCGCATCAGTCTCGTACTTCCCCGAGGACACAGATATGACACCAGTAGGTGCTCACGACATCCCGTTGCCCGAAACGCGCCCCAATACCACCTTGGAGGACGCGTGCGACTCCATCGAGTACACCCGCGACACGATTTGCAAAATCCATTAAGACAACAACCGTGATGCGATGCAGCAGTTCACCCACGATTATCAAGCATGGATGATGCAGTACCTCAGAGATCCATCCACGATCCTCCCCCCACCAACACCGCCTGCCCTACAAGATGTAATCACAGGCAACATCATGGCTGCACCCCCGTCTGAAACCTATCAAGGACGAATAGGCGAACCCAGCGAGAACACCAGGGGAAAGGCGAAGGCAACTCCGGAAGAGCCATCAGAGGTGTTGCGACAGCCGCACATCTCCGATCCGTTGAACCACCAGACAGTGCCTCTATCGGCCCCTCAACCGCGCATCCCCGCCATAGTCCGTCTCCCATCCCCATTAGCAGCCATTCTGCCACGCCTGACTTACCAGACCGCCACACCCCCGACTACTTCTTCAACCAAATCTACCACAAATAAACCAAAGGAGTACGACGGAAAGAAGGAGGACTTTGCCAAATGGTGGGAGACTGTAAAACTTTACCTCCGAGGATTCAAAAACCAACTCGACGATGAGTCCGCCATCATCACCATGCTCTCCTACATGAGAGGAAAGAATGCCGCTGGAAAATATGCCGCCCTATACACTAAGCAACAGAAATTCACCCAACAGACGTTCAACGAATTCAAACTGGAGTTAATCCAGAAATTCCAACCTGCTTCGCTACAACGAGATGCCGAGAAAAAGGCGATGACCACACTATATCAAGGACGGAACGAGACAGTCGAGGATTATTTTGTTCAACTCTGACATCTCCTTATCGAAGCGGAACTAGACGAATTCATTCACGGACGAACAATTACGAATTGAATCCAGGAAGCCGTACACCCGGAGATTGTGGAGCAAGTAGAATGGACGGATAAGACGATGCGTAATTGTTGGGACGTAAGTAAATGGGAAGAAGAGTTGGTACATGCGGAGGAAATCATTAGAGATGCAAACCGCCGGAGAGCCAGGTTCGTGAATAATCGAGGAAATTGGGGAAACCCTGCTAATAACCGCCCCTTTCGTCAATCGGGGAATCAGTCGACCTCTACCACTGATTCAAAAACCCCGAAGGTGGAGGATGTCGCTAAAAGCCCGACCGGAGTCTTCTCCGGACAAGGACAGCCGATGGACCTTAGTGTCACGAGAGCCAAAGGCGTCTGTTGATACTGCAGAGACAAATTTCCTTGCGCCAAACACCCACCCCGGCCTCGGCACCCGAATCGGCAGGTGGTTTACGTCAGAGGTCAAAAGGTTGAATTCGAGAATGATGAGGAGTTTGAAAAATCGTTGAAAGAGTTGGGTTTTGGAAAGATCCAGTAGATAAGAGTCGCCCTACTGGACAAGGACAATGTAATCCCGTAAAAGTAAATTCTGTAGATCAGAATAGAAATCGTTTTTCATCTCTTACGGAGGAAATCGTCCAAGACTCACCAAATGCCCAACCTGTCATGATATTACAACGAACGACCCCAATAAAAATAAAAAAGCCCTCACCAGAAGTCAAAAATGCTTTAGAAGCACCTCTTATTAAAACAATCGCTGCTGAGTGCGTGATTAATAAAAGGTTGCAAAATTGGTCTAATAAAATCGACCCGTGGTCAGTACAATGGATTCAACAGTCGTTAACGAAAGATCCCAAAGTAGCAAAAGATCACATCAGACACTTCGTACATCATACTAGACAGATCGAAGTGGATGATGATTTGATAATGCAACTAAGGGAATTATCATACGAAGAACAATTTTGGACGCTTAGAGAATTACAATGAAAACCACAGTTCGTCCAAAAATCCGAAAGAAAACGATCCCATTCCTTTGAAATACCTGTACATATCACTACTAGCGATGATCAGCAGCTCGAGACGCTCGCATTATTAGATTCTGGATGTTCTGGATCTAGTATCGATAAATTGTTTGCATTGAGAAATAAGATACAACTTCATAAAATACCACGACCGATTAAAGTGTACAATGCCGATGGTACTCTCAATGCAGCAAGCATAGAGCACTTTGTCATCGTAAAGATGAGAATCCAAGACCACAAAGAGTGAATTGCATTAGCCGTTACCAACCTACATACCAATATATTTATTGGATATGATTGGTTGCAGAAGCATAATTCCAAAATCGACTGGCAAACATCTAAAATAATGTTTCATTGCCAAGATCTTCATCAAACTCCTTCCCTCGACAAAGATGAATTTGAAATAGAAGATCTTGAAAAAGACGAAAAGTTAATATGCGTAATGATCCGAAACGTATCCACTGATATTGCCATCGAAGCAAGTAAGGCAAAACAATCAAAGACGTTTGAAGAACTAGTCCCACAAGAATATCACGAATTCAAAGACATCTTTGATAAAGAAACGTTCAACAAATTACCGCCTAAGCAAATTTGGGATCATGCGATAGAACTTATACCAGGCGAACATACCGTGGATTGTAAGACCTATCCCTTGTCACCAAAGGAACAAGAGGAGCTCAATGCCTTCCTAACGGAAAATTTGGAAACTGGGCGAATCTGACCGTCGAAATCTCAGTTCGTGTCACCCTTCTTCTTCATAAAAAAGAAGGATGGCAAACTACGACCGGTACAGGACTATCGAAAGTTAAATAGTATTACTGTAAAAAATCGATATCCCTTACCGTTAATCGGCGAATTGATTGACAAGTTGCGCCATTTCAAATACTTCACCAAATTAGACATCCGTTGGGGTTATAATAACATACGGATGAAAGAAGGCGACGAATGGAAAGCCGCATTCCGAACAAACAGAGGATTGTTCGAACCACTTGTCATGTTCTTTGGATTGACCAATTTCCCCACAACCTTTCAAACAATAATGAACCATATCTTTAAGGAGTTGATCGATCAGGGAAGAGTCGTAGTATACATGAACGATATCATGATATTCTCGGCCGATTTAAAAGAACATCGTAAAACCGTTAAAGAAGTACTACAAATATTGAGGAAAAACAAATTATCGTTGAAAGCGACCAAATGTGACTTCGAAAAAGAGGAAACCGAATATCTAGGGCTAATCATCAAACATAATTCCATCATGATGGATAAAACAAAGATGAAAGCAATCGATGATTGGCCAGTTCCCACTACAAAGAAGAAATTAAGGGGATTCCTAGGTTTCCTTAACTTTTATCGAAGATTCGTACAAAACTTCTCACAGAAGGCACGACCCCTAAATGCCTTAACATCCATAAAGAAGGAATTCGTGTGGACTCCTGAATGCCAAGCCAGCTTTCAGGAGTTGAAGGAAGCGATTACCAAAGCACCAGTGCTTCGCTTTCCTTCCCTCACAGATACATTCCGAGTGGAAACGGATGCATCTACTCTAGGAATTGGTGGTATCTTATCCCAACACCAAGAAAGTCGCTGGCATCCCATCGCTTTCTATAGTTGTTCTCTCAACAACGCAGAAAGGAACTATCATGCCGCTGACCTTGAAATGTTAGGAATAATCAGTTGTCTTCGCGAATGGCAACAATATCTCTTAGGTGCTCATAAAGAATTCAAAATTCTTACCGACCATCAAAATTTATTGTTCTTTATGAAACCCCAATACCTCAATCCTCGCCAAGTCCGCTGGCAACTTTTCCTACAAGATTACCACTTCTCCCTCTCCCATCGTGCCGGTAAAACCAACCCTGCCGATCCTCTGTCCCAGAGGCCAGACCTTAATAAGGGGGTAATTAACCCAAATAACGAAGGAATCACCCTTTTACCATTAAAAACCGCCGATCATACCAGCACAGTCACCCTCCAAGATCCCACCCTCGATAAAATAAGAAAAACACAACACCTCAGAGAGAAGTTTGCGAGGGATGGACTAACAAACGAAAAGACGGAATGGTATGAAAAGGATGGAATCCTCCATTGGAAAGGAAGAGTATACGTCCCCCAATCACCAGAATTACACCAACAAATCATTTTCAATCATCATGATCACCCATTGGCAGGACATCCGGGACAATGATGTACGATAGATCTATTATGACCAAAATATTACTGGCCAACCATGAGGAAGGATGTAATGAAATACGTAACGGGATGCGATCAATGTCAAAAGACAAAAGTGAAACATACATCACACACTACTCCTCTTCACCCTCATGCAATACCCGAAGCCCCATGGGAAGAAATCTCTATAGATTTGATTGGGCCAATACCAGAATCTAAGGGAAATAATGCCATACTCGTAGTGGTGGATCGGTTCACCAAGATGATTCATCTATTCGGATGCGATAACGAAATAACATCAAAAGGAGTAGCGACTATCTATCGGGATCATATATTCAAATTACATGGTACTCCCCAAAAAATAATCTCCGATAGAGGTCTGCAATTCGCATCCAATTTCATGAAAGATCTATGCGCCCTATTACAGATCGAACCAAATCTTTCGACCCCTTATCATCCGCAAACTGATGGACAGACAGAGCGATTTAATGCAGAAGTAGAACAATACTTACACATCTATATCAATCATCGACAAAATGATTGGATGGAATGGCTCCCGTTGGCCGAATTTGCACATAATCAAAAAATCTCATCAGCAACCAAATTCTCTCCATTTATGTTAAATTACGGTCAACAACCCACTATACGGGGTCAAAAGATAACAGAATTATGGTCACAGGATGCTCAAGATTTCGTGAAGAACATGAAACAATTGCTAGACGTTGCAAAATATTCTTTAAAAGAAGCACAAGCGTCGTATAAAAAATTCCACGATCGAAAAGCATCTGAAAGACCAGATTATAAACCCGGCGATCTTGTACTAGTGGAAGCTATCAGAGTCCGATCAGATCGACCCTCGGCCAAATTAGATGATCGGAGATACGGTCCTTTTAAGGTTGTAAAGAAGATCGGATCTTCGGCTTATCAGTTAAAGCTCACGGAAGGATGGAAAAAGATACATCCAGTATTCAATGAATCGCAACTATGGCCGTACCATAAAGGGGAATTCCCAATCCAGAGAACCGCACCACCACCCCCACCGGAAGTAATCTCTGGCGTAGAGGAAATGGAAGTGGAGTATATTGTTGACTCTAAGGAGACAGCCAAAGGAATTCAATATCTAACACACTGGAAGGGCTTCCCTAGGGAACATCGCAAATGGTTAACAGAAGCCGAGTTATCAAATGCGTCAGATGCTGTTAAAGAATTCCATAGAAAACATCCTACAGCACCACGACCGCATAAATAAATGAAAGTACGACTCTGTGAACATGACGCCCCTTGTCAATGCCCAATTTGTGACAGCATACCCCTTCCTACGCCAACTACACAAGTCTTAACTTCTCCCGAATTCCTACATTTCTGCGACCATCTAAATCCACTTCCTCCACAATTATTCGAAATCCCACCTACTCCGATCACTAGGCCAGATCCGATACTCGTAATCAACGCTGTACAAGCAGAGCAAAACAAAGCTCCTGTTGGTGAATGGGTAGCACTTGACTTTTGATGTCGAATGGGGACATTCTCCCTAATAAGGGGGTAATGTCAGGACTTTTTCCCTATCTTATCTTTTTCTCATCTTATCTTCGTAACAAACCGTTCCTAATCCTCCCGAACCCTTTCCAATGATCTATCCCCTAAACCGCAGTACAAGGGTGTATGCGTAATGCGCAGTAGTGCACTAGGGTAGTTCTACAGTATATAGTCGAACATGTACATAGGATTATTTCAGTTTCGGAATATTCATTCACTATTCAGCATAGCGGGTTCGCTTGAGCTCATCGTTGTTTAGATCCTGACAATAGGGTATTGATGATGAGTCAGGATGATGAATCATCAGAATGTTCAAGAGGATGGTAGAACATCAAAGAAGCGCTGACTTAGCCGGAAGAATAGAAGGTGATCTGGAGATCAGGGGCTAAGGCACCAGTAGATAGGGAGAATGGATGAACCAAGGTATAAAGGGAATGGATGAGTCAGAAGGGTCAAGGGTTGAACCAAGATAAGAGATAAGGGATGACTCATCCATGACTGATATACAAGACATAATCGGATCAAAGGGAAAGTCTATGACAAAGGGAGTTCAAGTAAGCGAGAATGACAAGAACTAGATGAGTCAAAGAAACGGAGCATATCCGCATAGAATGTAAATAGACTCATCTAGGAAATGATATAAGTGCATCAAGGTAGAGATGTCAAGGGAAAAGAATAGTCCAGATGCTACTCAGCTATGCTCCAGGGATGAATCGTAACATTCAGTCCATCATGAAGCACCTCTGCCCTCTGTAAGTTTGCAATCAAATTGGAGTCAATCTAGTTGGTCGAAACATTCACAGATGGTAGCACAATTATGCCTGGTCGACAAAAAGTCAGTGTTCGTTTTTGTTTTATGAGTGTTTCACATTTTTAGACGAGGACTCACTTCCTTCCAGATGTATGCACCCAAAAATATTTTGAAAAATCTCAATGGTATATACTGACAATAAATTGATAGTTGTAGGTTACAATTCACCATTGCCAACAACATCTCAGTGACAGTGATTGATAAACACTCTGAGGCACAATAATCTATTTAACGGCAAACATAATATCTTTACTTTTGTTTTTTGCCGCCGAATGTAAGTGGCCATTCACCTCGATATTCATTTATGTGAGTTTCAGCTTTGAGTTGCAGTGGTCATGATCCTGCGGGTGTATGCAATGTGGAATCGATCCAAAACCAATCTTTTTGCCCTGCTGTTTATCTATGTGATACAGGTGGTAATTTCCGCGGTTCCGGGAATTATCTATTACAATGTGAACAACCTTGAAGGTCTGTCATGATAATTATGTAAGGCTCCGGGTTATTGCAGTCACCTGAGATACATCCTTTCCAGTCACAGTTAGCCAGGCCATCGATGAGTTGTCTTGCAGCATATCATTCCGAGACCTCCCATCATGGTATGGCTTGTCCATTTATTGCCCTCGGATAGTTCTTGGTACAATGCTTTTTGTTCTCGCTACCTCTCGGTCCTTGAAGGAATCACTTGCGATGTATAAAGCAACCAAACGGTGGCAGCCAAACAAATATATGCAACAGTTCGCCAGAGACGGCTTTTTATATTTCCTTGTGTATGTTGCTTTTTTATTCTCTCATCCACTTTTATGCCTATCAAATTGACTTTTGAGCATTTTATTATAGGAACATCCTTATCAGCATAATCAATCTGGCAATAGACATTGAACCTGGACATAGTATCGGCATATTCTGGATTTCTTTTTTCGAACGGTTTCCACTCATGATCTTTTCTATTATCATGCCGCGGTTTATCATTGGAATACGAGAGTTGTACATCCGAGACTTTCGTAGTCACTGGGAAGGTGTAGACACCGGATTTGGTGTGATATCACACCCTAGCGCCAATTGGCGGTTTGCCACTACCTCCGTTATTTCTTTTGCAGATGTCGCAGCGGGTCAGGCTCAGCTCACAGATGTGGAAGCGGACGAGGTGGAAGGAATTCAGCTGGAAGAGCTTCCAAGAGGAGAGAGTAATGTCATCCCAGGACGGCAGGAAGGGGCCTCGAATACAGAGGCAGACGATCTGGAGATTCGGTTGGAGGCTCGGGGGAATGACTCGGCTCAGGTTTAAAGAAGATTTACCAAAATGGAGCCGGATCATTGCTAGCACTGTGGTCTGTTCATATACCAGAAGGAAGTGGTCTCACTAGAAAACGAAGTGACTAAATTGGCACTTATTTATCTGTATGCTCCTTCTTTTCATCTTTGATTTTATTACCTGCTGCCGATGCACCGCGAAAAGCGTCACTCTATCGTGCTACTCGAATATTTATGCATGTGCAGACCGCTTGCGACGTTCGGAGTTGATCGAGTGTCTCCTTGAGGGCCGAGTTGTATGATCACTCCTTGCATGTTCTCGGCTACCATGCTCTCCCAGCACAATGCGTCGCATCTAATAACATCTTGCAACTTCGATGACTTCTAGCCAGGTATCAGGCCATTTACAAAACTGATGGTCCACTTCGAACTACTGGCTTTTACTCCGGAGGTTAAATACCCTTACTGTGTGTTGACAACTTGTAGCTCATATCATAGGCCAGTGGCAGCCGTCACGCCGTCGTCACGCCGAGGACCCTGTGAGTAGCTCACAAATGGCCTGTAAGTAATCTACAAGTGAACCATAAGTACGCGACCTTAGGCATGCTGTCAAGCAGAGAATAAGTTTCCTAAGCGTGGTCCATGAATTTGCTGATAAGCTCAAGCATGATAGCTCCCATTTGCGACTTCTCGGGGCCCCGCTCAGGCAGTTAAACAGAGGCCCTTGTAAATAACACGAGACTGAAAATAAAAAGAAAATATGCAAATATTTGAGTCAATGGCTCACCCAAGTTACTCTTTGCGGTTGTTGGATTGATGATAATGTGATACTAAATCATAAGTATGACCGGTTATGCATGGCTCACCGGCCTTTCAACGCTGTAACGCACCAGGTTACCCCAACTCCTAATGACACGAGGCTATCCTATGTTCAGAAGGTTGTTCTTTTGATATCATGATCATCGAGACCGCTCAACTATCACTAATTAGGTAAAATACTATGCTGTACGCTCACGACTGGCACTTTGCGGCCTCTAATGAACAACCCGCAAGCCTCATGGGACTCGTTAGATGGATCAGTCGGTTCCCACCATTGTAGGTCCATTCCTTACTATCATAGGTTAGTCTTAGATCGTTTGGCCAATTCAACGGGACGCACTGTGCTGATTAAAGCATTCAAGGTCCTGATTCCATTGTATTTCTGGAGTGTGGCGTTGCTAAGCACGATCGATAGGCAATATCTGAGTCACCCAGTAAAGGTCAAACTTGGGTTTATCGCATCCGACGGGAGGTACCCCCTGTTCACGAAATAGCCTAGGTGTGCCTCCAGGGAGACCACGTTTTATTGGAAGACCTCGGCCACTCTACTTGAACAGAGGACCTCATCGAACGCCACTGACGCTGGTCAGTCCCATTGGTGAGCAGTTGCAATTCAAGACTCGCACAAAGAAGAATAGTACTTAGTAGTCTTGACGTCGGGAGTTTTTTTTAGCAACATGACGTATTCTAAAATTCCTATCGTATCAAAGTTCATCAGTTGTGGGTCCCTTCTCTCACACCCGCTACTCAAACTGAGCATTATGTTTGTGCAATTTTTGTGATGGAGTGGGGATTTCACGGTCACCGGTCTACCCTTGCTCTGCAACCAAGAAGGCCGGATATCCCCATGTCAAGGTTTCTAGTACAAGAATGGCGACAGGCGTCATTCTAGTTGACTTCAGAATCGCGTGCAGAGAAGATGCCGTGCCACGGGCGATGTCTATTAGTACCCTCCATTCACGGCCAAGTTCGCTATTTCTCTCTTTCCATGCACCTATCAGCTATTCAGATTGCAGTTATCCTGCCAGCACTGATCGTGGCTTTAGATTCTATTCGCCAGTTCATTCAGAACAGACGAGAGAGAAAAGGACTGCCACTCCCGCCAGGACCAGCACGGCTCCCGTTGCTAGGAAACGCCCATTCCATTGACATCCGGGAGCCTTGGAAAACATATACTGCCTGGCATGCACAATTTGGTAAGTTTTGCAAACAATGGATCATAATCACTATTCTGGATGCATTACAAGAGATGTGGTATATCTTCGACTTTTGGACCAGGAAGTCATAGTCCTGGGTTCACAGTCGATCGCTGTGGAGTTATTGGAGAAACGTTCTCAGCTATATTCGGATCGTCCTTATGTTGCTACACTTACGCCGTGAGTTCTGAGTGCAAGATATCATCTTACATTTATGCCAACCTCTGACGATCTTCCCGCAGCTTTGGGTCCGACTGTAACTTTACTTTTCAGCGGTACGGTGATTATTGGCGACTTTGCAGACGAATATTTCATCAGAGTTTCCGTCCTGAAGCTGCAGCTGGGTTTTTCCCTATTCAGTTGCACCGAGCTCGACAGCTCGTCCTCAATATTGTCAACAGTCCTGACCAATATGAGGCTCACTACACTACGTAAGTACATTTCTAGATTAACCATTTTATATTCATTGCATCTGTATAGCTTTTCTGCAGCAATTGCACTGTCTGATGCATACGGTTATGAAGCAAGTATAGAACACGACCCTGTTGTGCAAATTATCGATGACTACGCAGCAGCGGCAGTACCAGCGATCATCCCGGAACAAGCCAATCTATTAAAGCTGTTTCCCTTTTGTATGTTTTCCTCCGTTGGACGGGCGACTCTTCACTTATGAGATATTCTTGAAAGTATTGCACATCCCTGACTGGTTCCCAGGTTCTTCGTTGAAACTCGCAGCGAGACGTGCCTATAATTTATCTCTGAAAATGGTGGAGGTACCCTACCTATACACCGAGGAGAAAATGGTGAGGTCTGTTTAATTCCGTACGGTTCACGTATTCGTATTTGTTCCATGAAAATAGAGAACTTCTAATGACCATCCAATCTCGATGGTTTCCAATCAGCTTGTTCGCATTCAAAAACAAGATGAATCGCAACGTGCAGAGCACATTTCAGCGCTGAAAAGTGCAGCTATTACCTCTGTGCTTGGTATATCGTGTTTTGATTGATATGATTGTGGCTCACCTTTGGCGAATGTTTTTACACATAGGTGCCACGGAAACGGTAACACGATATCATAAAAGTTTGTATAGGCATCTCATTCGGTTTTCAGACAACAACATCTCTGATGACGTTTACCCTTGCCATGGTTCTACATCCCCACGTATGGAAGCGTGCTCAAGCGGAGATTGATGCGGTCGTCGGTACCACTCGCCTCCCGGAGTTTGATGACAGACCAGCTTTGCCATATGTGGAGGCGATCATTCGTGAGGTTATGCGATGGCATCCGGTGTTACCTTTGGGTGAGATTTTCTATTTGGGCAAGCATTCGTCGAGATGTCTTGACAGTTGTTCAGGGGTCTGGCATGCCACAACACATAGCGACGTTTATAGTGGATATTACATTCCAAAAGGTTTATTGAATCTTTCTACGGAACAACGTACAGACACTGAACATCATTTTAAACAGGTGCAATGGTGGTTGCCAATGCTTGGTATGCGCACTTTTGCTCTTTGGCATCTTTGGTTCAAACGCTTGTACTTAGGGCCATGTCTCGCGATGAAGCCCAGTTCCCAGACTCTGAGTCATTCATACCTGAACGATTTCTCAATGCGGATGGCACGCTGAACAAAAACGATCCTGGGAATTTTATATTCGGTTTTGGTCGACGAGTATGCCCTGGTATGTGCTCATCATTTTTTGTGAGTACAGGGTCAACCATTGACATGCTGAAAGGACGATACACGGCCATTGCATCCCTATGGACTTCCATAACCACCATGCTTGCGACCCTTGACTTTTCTCCTCCCATAGACACGCAGGGGAAAGAACTCGGTATCGAGCGGAAATGGTTGAACGGAGCTGCGCAGTAAGTAGACATTGGTCGAATGTTGGTTCATGTTCACACGATACACAGCCGTCCTGACGTCTTCCCCTGCCGAATCTCTCCTCGTGCACACGTCAACAAGCATTATCTGGAGCACGCACTTGCCAATTAGTGCCTATGAGAAGTGATATGTATGTCATGTATGTGAGTTTGCGAAATCGTTGCCGTCTTCATATTTGAATTCCCCGGAACAATTGGTGGGATAAGGTATGGACCATGACCATGTGCGTCTATTAGTACGCATTCATACTCACCGGTACGTTTATTTCAGACGTGTGATGGTTACTGTTTAAATTATCCTACATTATGTGTCTTTAGCCCAAGTCTTGCCCTTTTGTTACATTCATGTACTTATAGCCATCACGAAGAATCCAAGAGCCTCTGGTATCATCCATTATACCATCATGAACATAACTCCTTGACTCCTTCAACTGCTGGAGACTAGAGCCATGATATATATCCTCCACGGCTACTGCTTCCAAATCCGCAGGTGCGGTGTTGACCATGTACGGAAATCCTACAGATGAGGGCAGTTCCTTATGAGAAAATGCTTTGGTGTCTAGTATCATCTTCATTTTATCGACCTAGTACTTGTCATTTGTCTTGTCCACCCAAGTGAAGTGCACCATTAAGGGGCAATTCGATTGACTGTCGCGGTGGGACTAGGCAGTCCTTTGCATGTTTGAGCATCTCCCTAGAAAAATGCCAGATGTGCAAGTGCTGATCCAGCGGTTCTAAAACTGGGAGAGGGTCAATTAGCGAGAATGTAACGAAAAAGAGTAGAGGACGCGAAAAGGAATCAAAGTCCCGGTCGGTTGGGAAGAGGCTTCATTGAATCGGCGAACTGATGATCAGACTGAGCATCGAAGGGGACCTGAGTCACTCAATTCTGAATAGTACAGAAAGTCGGGCTTACATACTACATTCGGCCATAAGGGAGGTAGTGGCACAAGGGATAATGAAATGGTATCACATGTCTAGAATAAAAGATGAAATAATCGAAAGAAAAAGGGAGGGGGCGTACTCACTGGCTCTACGGCCTCTGCATGTTTCTAATCCGTCAGACCGGCGCGCAGTGGCTGCGCGGGTGTTGCAGACGTCGAAAATGATGAGTGGTATCATTGTTAAGTTATGCTAACTGCTCTGAAGAGATGGATACATAATTGTAACACCTGTTTCATCGGCACCCCATCAACTCGTTTCCCTTCGCTGCTCCACCTCGATGGCATGTCCATACGATGTGGTTGGCGTCGCGCTGTTCGTACTCCTCGTCGTCACTACTGTCCCCAACGCCACGAGTCGCAAATGCATGTACGCATGACAAAGCCGAACTCACCACCACAAGACAACGGCCATGGAGAACGTTTCGCAGGACATCCTCCGGCCCTTTATGGTGGCGCTTTCGCTTGCCTCTTGTGCTGTCTGAGTCCTATGTTCGTACGTTGTCAGTGCTTTACCCTTACCTGCATTCGTCGAGCTCATAGTGGCATTATTTCGGTTCGTCGTTCCATCCGTGTATGGGCTCGTCTCCAATGCCTGGGTTGCCTGTATCTCGTTCGATGCTCTCGCCCTCATCGCCTGCGTGCTGAATCTGTAAGTGGCTATACGACTATGGTGTTACCAGGCACTCGGATCCAGGTCTGGCACGTTCGAACTTGCGCTGTTTCTCGAGCAC
>JBBPJU010000606.1:0-19868 GCA_038088875.1 Austroboletus festivus
GTAAGCGGGTGCGTGGTCGGTCTGGTGTCCTGTCGACACGTTGTCTCAGCATGCTTCAGGGTGTTGGTATATCTTTTGGACCGGATGTCACGAAACGATGGTGCGACCTGAACGGTGTCACCGGTGTTATTCGCAGTCACGAAGTGCGAGAGAGTATGTGTTGTATCGTGAGCTGATCTCGCCGGGACTCAACGTCTTCTAGATGGATATGCCATTGAGCATGACGGGTTGTGCACAACTGCAAGTCTGGATTATCCTTTCTTTGTACATATACTTACGCCCATTTTAGGTCTTTTCTGCACCCAACTACGTTGATCAAGCGGGGAACAAGGGAGCATATGTACGCCGTTCGACATGGTTGATCAGTTCACATTCTGATGTTGAGCCAACAGATCTGTATAGACGCTGCTGGAGATCTAAAGTATTACCAATTTGAAGCACAGGTTCATCCACCTCTGAAGCCGATGGCATACGCCATGGGAGGTCTGGCTAGTTTGATGATGTAGATACAGGTTGTTTGCTACTAGTTAGGGATTTAAAGCTTGCTCTGGTGTAGGCGTGGGAACCTGACTGTCGGCCTACTAGCACTACTTACTGTCTAACCATCTCATGGTCATGGATAAAACAAAGTCCAAGTTAGCGGCCTTCTTCGACGACGGCGAGGAAGAACTTTCGTTTCCAGTGCGATGGATAGGACCTATTTCTTTGACGTCAAAACACTCACCTGTTTGCTTCATATGACCAGCAAAAACCGTTGGACGACCAAAAGTTGTCCCAATACGCTCAAGGCACGGTGCGCAAGTCTCGGCGAGAGAAGGAGAAAGAGGTTGCAGAGGCGAAGAAGAGAGAGGAGGAAGAGAACGCGGCTAGAGCATATGCCGACTTCTTGGATGCGTTCGACGGCGAGGATGTGGGCAGAAAGAAGGCGGGATCGACGTTTGTGCGAGGCTCTGGAGATACAAAGACTCTTTATCAGCCCTCTACAAGGGGCACAGTTGAGAGTTCTTCTAGGGCAAGGGCGCTAAGGGAGGAAATGGAAGATGTGAGTAGAAGTCCGTTGTGGGTATTCACTGACTGATGGTCCTGCAGGTCTCTCCACAGACTAGTGTTCCGAAACCAAAGGGAAAGCGCGCCATGGACTCGTTCCTCGAAGAAATTAAGAGGTATGGCACATCATAATCACACTTTTCTTTCTTTGATGTATTTTTAGGGAGCAGGCCTTGCGGGAGGCTCGATATTCTCGTTCCGGTAAGTCGGGACAAGATAATGCCAGGAGATGTTCACCAGCTCGCATCTGCAGCTCATGGGCGATCTGTGACTGCTTTGGCAGGTTTGTCCTCCTTTGCGTTTGTAGGTCGTCGTTCTCAACTGGTTCCTAGCTTACGAGGGCCAGAGCGGAAGCAAGGACCGGGGAGACCCTGAGGTGAGTATCATATAGACGCTTGTTATATTACAATCCAAATGCAACATTTTCCAGACGTCGAACCTTTTTGTCGCAAATCTACCTTCTAATGTTACGGAGCAATCCTTAGGCCAATTCTTTGCTCGTCATGGACCCGTTGGCTCTGTAGGTTCCTCCCCATCAGCGATCACTTTTCAAGCTTAGAACATGTTCTCAGGTCAAGATCATGTGGCCTCGTGGAGATGGCAGCAGCGGTCCCGGTAGTGATATGACCACATCAAGGCGTAACCGTAACACTGGTCTCAGTGGTTTCGTCTCATTCATGAAACGCAAGGACGCAGAGCTCGCGTTGAGAGAGCTGGACGGTTTTGATTGGGGAGGCTCCGTATTACGCGTTGGGTGGAGCAAAGCAGTCCCTATGGCAGCGAAACCATTGTATGGTGCGATTGCTGTCTATTTGCTCTCACTACATCGAGCCTAGGCATTTACCATTCTCGTAGTTGCATCTCGCCAATCCCGTTCGCGTTCACATTCTAGAGAACGACGACACACCAGAGGAAGGAGCAGAAGTCGTTCATATTCGTCTGGGCGTCGCTCACGTTCCCGTTCTGATG
Organism: Austroboletus festivus; assembly: GCA_038088875.1. Lineage (NCBI taxonomy): Eukaryota > Fungi > Basidiomycota > Agaricomycetes > Boletales > Boletaceae > Austroboletus > Austroboletus festivus. The sequence continues at coordinate 2,017 of JBBPJU010000606.1, forward strand.
GTCATGGACACAGATATTCTCGACGATCGCGTAGTCGGTCATACAGTTACAGCCGATCGCCTTCGCATCGACGACGTCAGTCGTACAGCCGTTCAAGGCGGTATGGCAGTCGGAGTCCTCGTCGACGGTCACGTAGCTCCTCGAGGAAACGCGAAGAAGACGAATCTGGCGTTACAGATACATTTATACGAGCAGTGGCTGCTGAGGTAAAAGGGCATGGTCAGAAATACTCAGAGAACCTTAAAGAATGGGAACACAATAATCCGAAATATGGTTTTCTCACGCAACGCAAGGTTGGTCGCTTTCGGTCCGGTTGGTTGTTGTCTGATGACTGTTACAGCACCACCGACATGCGTTCTACCGAGGATTGGTCGAGAGGGATGATATCGTGGAACCTGAGTTCGACGATGATGTATGTTCCCATTTTTATGCGTCCCTGCACTTCATTGAGACACTCATAAGGGATACAATTCAATATATTCCACTGACTCCGCGGAGGAATCAGAGCAGGAACGTACCAAGAAGACCGTTTTAGGGAAACTCGCACGGAAGAGATTTGAGGCCATGTTGCGCGCTCTTTCTGGTAAACGGGGGGAACTTGCTCGCTGCATGACGTTCAGCCTGGAACATGCCGAGGCGGCTCGCGAGGTTTGCGTTGAGCTCATCACCTGACTTTCTGACTTTCACCACTTTCTCCTAGGTTTCCGATATCATCATCTCTTCTTTGTTGGTGGACGGCACACCTGTCCCACGCAAGATCGCACGCCTTCACCTTATCTGTGATATACTTCACAATTCTGCCGCTCCAGTGCCGAGTGCATGGAAATTCCGCCAAGAGTTCCAGTCGCGCCTCGGCATCGTTTTCGACCACTTTTCGACCATTTATCATTCGTTTCCTGGACGCATCACGGCAGAAACATTTAAGAAGCAAATCACATCCGTCGTTGATATCTGGGAAGACTGGATTGTTTTTCCGCCAGAGTTTACGACCGAACTTCGGACACGACTGGATGGTACGGCGCATGCCGATTTGAAGGCGAGTCAACAAGATGGCGACGAGGGTGTCGTAGCGGAGGCTCAGTCGGCGTATGCGTCCAAGTTCAAAGTCAAGTCATTCCAACCAGCTCAGGAGTCTGCTTCTGCTCCTCAAGAGGCTCAGAATGACGGTATGCCGAGCGAAGAGATGGATGTCGATGGTGTGCCACTTGATGAAGACGTTGACGGTGTTCCCCTTGCTGGCGAGAGCGCTGATGGCGTTCCTCCTGACGAGGATGTAGATGGCGTTCCTCTGGAAGGTGGTCCTGAAGCGGACGATGCCGATGTGGATGGTGAACCTATGGCCGAGGATGATGTAGATGGCGAGCCGTTATGACCCGGGACCGTACTCAATGACAATGTTCAAACTTTGATTATGGTAGCCAAATTGACATGGATTCGCAGATAAAACGGGTTAAAAAATCCGAGAGAATTATCTACAGGTATAGTCCATTGAAGTGTAGCATAGTCAGATATGCAAAAAGGATAAACCGAACATCAAATTTCAAAGTTCTGTCCGCCGAGGGGACATCGTCTTTGATAGCCGCTGCCAGACCTCGGACAGCAAGCTAAAGCACGTAAGGGTATGTCGTCTACAACTGTCCACCAGGTCGAACAAGTGCCCCTGGAGTCTACCCCAGATAATTTGTGGCAAAGCGCTAAGCGTTGAACGGCCCATAGCAGTAGGAGGAAACAACCGTGGCTCAGTCTACATTAGGGGTTGGTTGTGGCTTGTATGGCTCAAAGAGTAGGCGGACTTACACGTCCGATGACAGCCTTCTCTGCTTCGTGGATCAACCTCACAGAATCCTCCTCTCCGGTCTTCTTCCACAACTCCCGGAAGTGTTCGACGGCGTGCAGACTCTCACTGAACCGATGGAGGGTGTTGATCAACGCGACGACTTCCGAACGCTGTAGAAGGTTCTGGTTCGTATTATGACTGGACGATCAGACGGTTTTATTTAGTCATGACGAGCCATCGCACGGTCCTACGTACTGGAGGGCTATTCCGTCTATTTCGAACAGGACCTTGAGAGCCGTAGCCAGGCCGGTGGTTTGAACTTTGCCCCATAGACGACACTTGTCACAGCCAATACAGTCCATGATTCGGGATACGTTTCGGAAGTGCTGTTTGAATTCTTGTTTTAGAATCTATTGACGTGGGTTAGTGATGAGATGGCTCCACAGCTTGGGGTCCATCTACACACGTTTGCGTTCGCCCCACGGAAGAGGACACGTTCATCAAATTTGCCAACGTGCTTTGCAATGCTCATTACATTTTCGAGCCTCGAGAGCGTCCGAACTTCGTCTTGTAGGTCGGGCGATTGTGCGTGATCATGGGGAACGAGGCTGGTGCCTGACAGAGAGCAATAGTCATATTCAGATAGATAAGGAGCAAGGCGTGCAACAGCACGAAGGAGTAAGACCGTGTTGAAATAGATGTACTGAAGGCGTTCCGGATGAGAGGCTACCCTGGTAACAAAACACTCAAGGTTGGGCGCCTAGAGAGAGATCGTCAAATTAAGAGTGATGCTTTACGCATAATTACTTGCCCATTGACCGATCGACTGGTTCAACCACTCTGTGCATATATGCGTTGAGATAGATGCATGAAGACCTGTGTTACCTCAGCAATGAGTACAATGCCCTCTGGTCGGAACACGTACCAGAGATGATCTTGTAGTATACTCTCTTTTCCAGACATTCACCGTCTGTGTCTCCATCATCCAAGGGTCCACGCAGGTTCTTGGTTAGAGTATTGGGAAAAGGTGCTGAGATTGCCGATTTTCCGGAGAGAAGATTCAGCTCCGAGAGACCGAAACAGTTCTCTTCATAGATTGCTCGCCAGACACGATGGGAAGAAGCCCCTGAATATCCCGTGTATCGCTCGGGGACAAGGGTTAGATCGACGTAGTCTCCCTCTGAATAAAGTCAAGTAAGCACATTAAAGAGCATGAGACGTCAAAAAAAGGCTAACCAGTCATGTCATCGAGGAAACAAAAATCCGAATCACGGTAATAACAACCTGGTAATTGAATACGCTATGGATTCGCATGAGTGACGATGTAAGAACATACAGTATTGAGACATACCTGATCCTCGGGAGGAAGATCTATTTTGCTCAAAGCAGCAGCTCTCCATTTTTCGGGTATTTCACTCTGGAATAAGGGTGAGGTATACGCATGAATTATATCACCACCCACATACCTCATCCACGGTGGTAATGCCGCATTCGCGGTTCATGCAAAAGCCATTCTCCTGCCAGAAAGGGCACTCTCTGTACAAGTCGACCTTAACCATCAAAGAAATTCAGTAAGATGGTTGTGTAGTTGAGAGAGTATCGCTTACCTGAAAGTATCTAAAAAATGGAGTCTGGACGAGATCATGGAGGTTTGCATACAGCTCTTCATTGACGCTCTCGATTGTTTCATAGTCACACATTGTGGTTTCAATTGGACCTGTGGTCTGATTATATACTGTGATAATGCCACAGACAGGACAAAAACGCAGCGCAGCATACCTGGCGCTGACAGAGAGGTTCGCCGCGGACTGGCCTGTGTTCCAAAACATCCTGCACTTGGTCTTTGCGAACGAGAGCGTCACCTAGGAAAGATGAGCCCCGCACGGTCATACATATGGAAATAGCAAACACAAGCGCGAGACAAGCTCTGCGACAAGCTCGTCTCATTTTCTTGTGATGGTGGTAGAGAGCTCTTTGTAAGTTACGATCATATCCGACAGACACGTAGTACGATGAGTCATGTGACATAATAAAATCACTAGTGGGAGCTACCACCACTTATGATCTATTATATTGGTTGGATGGATTAGATAACGTCAAAAAACAATCATAATCCGATATAGACAGATCCTAGGGCCTCGAGTTTCATGATGAAACTTTATGAAAGACACAGGGATTGAGAAGTAAAAGTGTATGCCCTTTTCCGTGATTGACCCAGGTACTAGGTCATGAAAAGGTAGTCAGCCCAGACGTGCCAGCACCTATAAATGCTGTCAACCGTATGGGTCCAGTGTACTCAAGTACTGTAGCACTGCGACGTAGGTAAAAAGGATGACCGGACCAATGATATAATAGGATCGCGTTCGCACGTCCATTACTTTCCGGGAAAAAAGACACGTCGGACTTTACCAGACTTACATCTCCTTCACATCTTGCCTTTTTTTTTTTTTCCGGTCATTGCGTTGAGTTTCGTTGTCGAACTCAACGTCCAGGTATTTTCTGTCAAAGGTTCTGTGTTTGGACACTCGCACATCTCAGGCATGGACACGTCCTCTCCCGTGGTGGGCGCGGCTGAACTCCAGGTGTGGTCACCGTTGCTGTTGTCTATCTCTAGACTGAGGTTCTTGTTCAGAGGTTGCATGGACTCGAAGGCGCACCGGACCCCTTCCCTTCCTCGGTAGAGGCTGAGGAAACGCCAGTCAAATCACACATAAACCGTGTGGACACCAGCGATCAGTCCGTATTCCCTTCTCTTGGTACATCGTGTGGCTCTCCCCAGTCCCAGCCCCCCAAGTCTACTGCTTGGGGTGCCGACTCCGGTCCTCGTATCAAGGCTACCGTTCGGTCTCAGCCACTGGTCTCCGATTCCTTCACTCTGTCTGCCATTGAACTCCCAGTGAACAAGGATGGTAAATCTGCCTCGCTAGGTGAAGTTATGAAACAAGTCATCTCCAAATTCAAGGTCAAGATTGAGGCTTCCGCTAACCAGAAAACGCGTCAAACCACTTTCCACATGAAATCTGAGTCTCAGAAGGAACTTGAAAAAGCCAAGAGGGCCCTGTTAGCTCTTCTGAGCCCCATGGTGCGTTCGCGTGTAACTTTCCGCGAGATCCTTTGTGATGTCGTCTTCAGGTCACTCTTACTTTGCCTGCCCCAGCCTCTACTATCCCACTCATTATCGGATCCAAAGGTCGGCGTCGTCTGTTAACAATCTAGTTCAAGATTTTGATTGCGATTCATAGGCGCGACTCTGAAACATATACGAGAGGAAACTGGTGTAAAAGTGGATATTCCCCGCAGGGACAGTGTGCTTCCCAATGGTCATCTCGATGGTTCAACCAATGGAACTTCTACCCCAGTTGACGAGGAAGATGAAATCTTGATTTCTGTCACAATCAAGGGTCCACAACCTCTCGCATATGAAGCTCAGGCCATGCTGAATGACATCATCTCAGCTAGAACTTCCAGGTCGACTAAGCGCGTCAAGAACATCCCGCCTTACATTCTTCCTTTCATAGTTACCCGCCGCGCGCTCTTCATTGAGGTTGCGCAGGGTAGTGATGTCTATCTTACTTTGAATGCTCCAGCACACGAGATCACCGTCAGCGGCGATCGTGAGGCCGTCGGACGTGTCGTGGCTTCCATTCAGGAAGCGATCGAGTTGTTCAAATCTTTGCTCATTCCAGTCAAAATTTCGTTGCCCAAGCGCCAGCATCGCCTCGTTGGCAAAGCTCACGATGAAATTATGGCCAAGAGTCAGTGCTCCGCTGTCGTCCCCGAGTCTCATGAACAAACGGAAGAGATCTTGGTCTATGGAAAACAAGAAGACATCTCTGCTGGTCTCGCTGCCGTTATGGAAAAAGCAAACTCGCAGTACATCCACGAGTTCCCTCTTCCTGGTCCCATCACGGTTTCACGTCAACTCTTGGGTTACTTCACGCATATCAACTACTCCGAGTCCCTCGCCGATGCGAATCAAGGTATTTCAGTCTTCACGCCTTCCGCGACGGTGGTCAACCAGGCGTCGGTTCTTAACATTGAAATCGTCGGCGAGAAGCCTATGGTGGATGCTGCCGTGAGACAAGTTTCGGAGCTTCTTGGTAAACTGATTGGCGCAACAAGGGAGGTTCCTATTGATTGGCACATTCACTGGATCATTAACGGGAAACATGCGAAAATGTAAATATCCATTTGCATATTTCTAACGATCTATTTTGACATCACCAAGGTTGACGCAGTTCCACGAGGTTCACAACGTCCGGGTTTTTTTCCCTCCCGAGTCTGCTGAACAATCCTCGGTTCTCCTGGTTTACGATCCTCTCTCTCCCCTGGCTTCACCTTCACCTGTGGAAAAAGAGAAACATCTAGATGATGTCGCCGCTAAACTGCTTAAGATGGCCAAAGATGCTGCTGATGCCAAGAGTGAGCTTGTATCCGTTGAAAAGCGCTGGCACGAGGCAGTGCTTCGTGCAATGAACGCGTAAGTAGTTTGCTTTCAGCGGTGAATAATGTGCAACATATTCCTGCAGAAACGTCGACGAAGAAAAGTCCCTGTCAATCAAAGTCGGTGCTGAGGCGGGCGACCCATCTACTGAGGATGTTATCTTAGTTCGTGGGGTCGGCGCAGATGTTGACCATATTGTCAAGGAAATCCTACGAGTTGTGGAGGACGCGAAGAGCGATGCCATTGCCAGCAGCTACGTAAGTAATTCTAATATTTACACGCCACGCCCGTTACCATTCTGTGCACGATATTACAGTTTTTGGAATTTGAGATTAACAAGGAATTTGTTGGTCGAGTCGTTGGTGCACAGGGCTTCAATATCAACAAGTTGCGAGACCAACTAAGCGTCAAAGTCGACGTTTCAGACGAGGTTGATGAAAAAGAGAAAGATATTGCCAAGAAGAAAAAACCCGCACTCCAAAAGTCGAAATTCAAGGTTGTTCTCTTCGCTCAAGTGGCGGGATAGAACTGATACGTTGTTCAGATCACAGGGCGCAAGGAGAACGTCGAGGAAGCCAAGGAGCGCATCTTGACCCAAGTCGAGAGATTGGTCGGTTCCTCAGATTCAAAATTCAGCATGCCATTAACATCTAATGTAGGCAGACGAGACATCCGAAACCCTCAAAATTCCTACCCAGTATCATGCTTCCCTTATTGGCCAGAGTGGCAAATATGCAAATCGACTTGAAGAGAAATATGGCGTCAAAATCACATTCCCTCGTGGATCGGAAAATGGCGAAGGCAAGACTCGTGAAGCTCTAAAAGCTGACGAAGTCCTTGTCAAAGGTGGCAAGAAGGGTGTAGCTGGTGCTAAATCTGAACTTCTTGAGGCACTAGAGTTTGAAAAGGAGTCTAATAAGGTCCTCACATTCACTGTTCCTAGTCGTGCAGTTGCGCGTATCCTTGGTAAAGGTGGTGCAAACATCAATGAAATCAAGGACGATACTGGCGCCCAGATCGACATCGACAAGGCTACGGATGACCATAACACTGCGACTAACATATCTGTTCGCGGGACCAAGCAAGCCATCGAGGCCGCTAAAGCTACTATTTTGGCGATTGCTGAGCAAGTTGGTGAAGAAACGTCGGCATCCCTCGCTATCGAGCCGAAGTTCCATAGGTCTATCATTGGAGCTGGTGGCCAGGGTTTGAAAGACTTGATCGTCCGTTGTGGTGGTCCATCCGATTCCAAGTCACAAGCAGGGCTCGTTCGATTGTAAGTTGTCGTTATCCAAAAGTGCCTAGACCAAGCTCACTATGACATTAGCCCCCGGCAGGGTGAATCTACCGATGAAGTACGTCTTCGTGGAGAACCTGCTCTTGTCGAAAAGATTAAGGCAGAGCTCGAGAAGACGGTTGCTGCTTTGAGAGACCGCGTCATTCTGGTTGTTGAAATTCCAGCAGCCCTACACCGTAATCTGATTGGTAGAGGCGGTCAGCACCTGAACGACTTGCAAACGCGTACGGGTGTCCAAGTGCAGTTTCCCGGCTCCCGATCCTATGGCCATACAGGAGAAGCTGCCAACTTGGATGAAGTCAAGGATGCTGATCCTGCTGATATTGTCAAAGTTTCTGGATCTCGTTCTGCATGTGAAGCCGCAATCAGCGAGCTCAAGGTATACCACTTGCGGCAGAAAACGTATCAGAGCGATTGACCCTTTTCGCTAGGCACGAATCCAGAAAATACCCAGCCCCGCAGAGCTGTTCACCGCTGTAGTATCTGTGCCCCTGAGATATCATCACGCGATCTCGCGACAGGGAAGTTTCTTCCGTGCTCTCCGGTCGTATGGTGTGCAAGTGGAGCAATCCGTTCACCCCCAAAAGTCTGCGGTTCCCACCCACCCACCCCCAAATGCTTCGTCCTCTGCCCGGATCGATGATGCAGAGGATGACGCGACCCCGGAATCGACCTGGCAAGTTGCTCCCAACTACCAAGACGTGGAGGAAGGCGATTCGGAGTGGACTCTAAAAGCAAGGGACGCGTCGAGTCTCGAGCGTGCGCAGAGTGATATCAAGACAGCCATAGGGCAGGCCGAGGCGATGACTCACGTTGGTTTCTTGACCCTCGTTGACCGTTCTACTTTCCCAAAGATCGTTGGGTCCAAGGGCGCCAACGTCGCTCGTCTGCGTGCAGAGACTGGCGCAGACATTACTGTCAGCAGAGAAAACAATACCATCGTTATCATTGGTGCGTGTCGATGCTATTTATGCGAAAAAGTTCGACTGAGACAAAGTGTAGGTTCGGAATCCGCTGTGGAAGAGGCGAGGGAGGCGATTCTCAAACAGGCTGCGTCTCCCCGTCGTCGCTAGGCTTAAGTTTAGCATATGAGCAGCATATTTACGTGGCATGTATCGTCTACACACTATCTGGAATGGATCAATGTATCAGGTTGGAGAGAGAAGGACTTGAAGACTGGTACTAAGTACTTCACTTTGGCTACAACGGCTAGAGAGTAACATTAGCGGCTCTTCCCATAGATCATATTAGTTTCCTTACAAGCTTTGATCATATTTCACTTGCAATTCTCCGTATGAGCGTCAACATCACGCGAGGTTATGACTCCCTGTTTGGTCCTCCATCAGAGCCTATATCTGTCCGCAAGTTTCTTGACGACACCTCCTTACTTGATTTCCCCTCGGCGAATAACGCGCTCGACCATGTTGGTTGGCAGAGCCTTTCCGAAGCTGGACGGACTGCAGTAGAAGAAGAATGCTCTGGGAGGTGCGTTCGCTACCCCTACCTCCTCATTTGAACCCGGGACTAATGCTGGGCAACGTTCGACACAGCGTCGCCGAGCTAAAGGCTGCTGTCGCGGATGTATGGGGCAACCCAATGCTCTCTGCACACATCTGGCGTACACATGCGGCCGCCGTAAACGCAGTGCATAACCAAGCTGACGGTACCTCGAAAGGACGCAAGCGAAAACATTTACCAGATCCCGAGACGGCCGAGGCTCAGCCTGAGGTACGTGCATTGGAGGAGAAACTGCAGGGTATATCTCTTCGCTGCTGGGGGTACAGTTCGCGTCGTCATGCACTGATCCGTTTGGAACTGATCGCAATGTACTGCGTAGGTTGAATCAGGAATCCTCGTTTTTCATGCGCGCCTCCAAACACTCGGATTTTAATGCGCTCACGCGCGTCAAGAAGTCAGGACGTGGCACGCTGGTTTGCAGTCTGTCGCCAAGCTCCCAGTCCACCACGGTTGCAACGGCCAGTTCAACTTCCCCTCCACCACCGAGTCAAAGTGCTCCGCAACGCGATGCCCTCATTACGCTCACTGTACATAATCGCGTGCCGTGGCTTCATAGTCAACTCACTCGCTTCTCTCAGCATGTCGTGTTGTCCTCCCAGACCCTTGCAGATTTCGTCCAGGTGATTCCTTGTGATTCGAGCGAAATGCCGAACGAAGTGATGGATGGCCAGGATAACGTTGTCGGATATACGTATGACACTGACGAACAAGGCGAAGATACGGTCGCAGACGCCGAGGAGGGATGTTTGTTGCTCATCGAAGGCGTCGTATATGGGGATGGACGGCCGGGCGAAGACTACGCAGAGTACGCCGAATCACTTTTGGGTTTGGAGATGGGCCCCAATTCACGAGATGTATTGCCATAGCAAGCTTCTTTCCCATCTGCAAATGCTGCCAGACGAAAAGCGGCCAAAGATCACCAAGTCACCCACGTCTCTAAGCCAAACGCCTTTGATCTCACTCACTCTCCGAACCCACCAACCATATTGGATGCTCCATCAAGGAAATTGTGAGCATTTTGTCGTTGTCGATCAGATTAGGTATGTACTATCGTACACGTCGCTACTGGGTGGTCTGTGACCCGTTCATAGGCTGGGTCACCCTCAAGTCGATCCACCGTCTGGTTATCCTCTTACGGTATATATTACACCCACTTTTGGCGATGTCTGTAAGGCATGCACCAAAGTCCCTGCAGTGTTTAGTATCGTAGGGGACATCCGACTAGGTGAAAGCCCTTGTTTACTCTGTACGCCCTGCTGGCGCAACATGGGGCCACCAAGAGAAGAAAGCGCAGAACGAGTAATGGTCGTGCCACTGGTTAGATATCGTAAGGTATGGCAGGACAGCATAGATGTGTAGTGGGGCTTTTATTACAAGTAGTCCCAATCATAAAAAAAAACTATGCACGATCCCAAACCAATTTAGTACAGCAGAGTTCAAACAAATGTTACAAGAATGGTCAAAGAGTAATGCTATCACAGTCCGTCTATTAAGTTATGGTCATATAGGGAAAGCGGACGTCACTCAAAGCTCCCGGCAGGTGGGTCTTGACTAAGAAGGATTGAAACCAAAACGAATGAAGCGTCAGGCAGCGGGAAAGACACAAGAGGCTGGATCACCGGACAGTGACGAAACCACAATATACTTGATATACCTGCATTGGCAACAGAGTAGATGGAACGAGTACCGCTAGATCGGCCGAGGGGCGAGTAAGAACGTTCGACAAGCTACCCTCTTTCCACCGGGAACCGATTACCCCAGGAATGTTAGTGAGGTGTCCGCTAGTGAGGAGGCGACGATCACTTCTCCTTGCTGATACGCATTCCATGGTGCATCCAAACTTCCCCAACCAATCCAGCCATATAACCGTGCTGTTGTGTTCAGATCCACCTCCATGGTTCTTGGTAGTGTAGGAGTTAAAGGATTTGCTACACTCGCGTTTCCTTGTTCAACAGATGCAACTGCTTGTTTTGTGGAGACCTGGAATATTCCTTCAAAGAGGCTGTCGAGGACAACATCAGTTGGACCAAGATCGTTGATAGCATTTAGTTGGATAGTCGTGGGAGGGGTATTCGGTTCATGCAAAAAGTTCGTGGACAGAGAGCCGGAAAAGGTACGGAAGTCGGCAATAAAGTTAGGTCGTAGTGGAGCTTCCTTGTTAGGTGATTGAACGGTGACATTTGCAGTCAAGTTGCTACATAGAAGCGGCGTCAAAAGTCGTTAAAAAACCGAAGATAGAAGATAAAGCACACCTATTTCCTGTGTGTACCTCAAGCGAAGTGGGGAATGGAGACTTGGGATCGTTGTACAAGCTAATGTTGGCGATAATGGGGCTATCCGTGCCAGAATGAATACGATTAAAATAGATGTCGAGAGTGAACTCACGCCATTATAGTGCTGAGGAGGAGGGAGGTGTTGGCCCGGAACGTTCCTGTGACTGGTTCCAACGATGTATCTACCAATATCCTATCGGCTTGTATAGACTGTAACGGTAAACGCGATGAGCTCAGTGCCTAGCTGAGTCACGTTACTTACATCAACGGTTACCCGAGAAACGGGGCCTTCGACGGAGACTTTACGAAAGTTCACATTACCGTCAAAAGAGCTGAACCGTTGGTCGAACATGGGTAGGACCGTGGCGAAGGAGTCGACCTGGAAAGGGGTTGTGGATTGTGGAAACAGGAGTGTGATATTGTATAGGATGCTATCGTTCGAAGTGAGATTATCCGGTACCTAGAAAACATAAGAAAGTGTGATGGAACAACTAAAAGGAGACAAACATAAAGGGAAAGGTCAGTGAAGTTATCGGCAAGAGCAAAGCAAGCGAAACTCCGGTTGAAAACACTTGGAGAGGAAGACTGCGTCATGATTGATAAAACAGCATCTTGAACGCTCTGGTTGGGATTGATCCCGGTGTACAAGGCGCCCTGAATGAGATTCATATCCTCGACATAGGATGCATTCAGGGTGAGGCTGAACAGCCCATTTGGCGAAACGTAGCGTTCGGTCCTTGAATCGACAAACAAAGTCAATCAAGGGAAAGGTCGAAAGACAAAAGACGGACGTTGCCGTGACGAAGGGAGTAATGACACCATCAAAATACTCAACCGTAGTCCAGTTATTGCATACGGAATATATCCCTGGCTGGTCGGTGCTCGTGATGTTGTTGATATTACCAGAGACATTGGAACCAGGGCTTTTATTCGGCGGCCAGGAGAGGGTGAAGGTGAGGGGATTGTAGGGGTATTTCTGGTCCCTCTCGATTTCTTTCTGCTCTGAAGTTGAGGGAGATGGGAGATCAAGCGCGAAAACGACCCACATGGATAATGATAGGGATACCAATGACGAGGGTGAGGAAAATGTAGACGACAAGAGAAGCAATAGCTGCTCTCCAAAAGCGGGAGTCGAGAATACGGCGTCGAGGTGGAGGTTTGGAAAGAGTGACCTGGGACTCATTGAAGTTTCCAAGAGCGAGTGCCTGGGATGTTTCATAGTCGGGTAGACCAGTGAAAGGACGACTCGCTGCACGTTCTGGGTAACGAACGGTTGGAGTGGCAACGGGAGGGTCCTTTATCTTCTGGCTGTCGTCTTCGTCGGAAATGATCATCCCTATTGACTATGACATCGACGATGGCAGCGAGGAGGACCCGAACGACAGCGACGGCGATGGTGATGGCAGTGGGGATGGGAACGTCTAGTCCTATTTCGTGTCGGTAATGAGTCTGGTTACCGGGACAATGCTCATCACGTGTCGATCAAGCTCGGCAAGATCGGCACCTCCTCGATCACGGAGTTTCGGACATTTAATCTGTTCCATCTCACCTTCCTTAAATACTCCATCATCCCCCAAGTCCTCCTTTCCCTTCTCCCCCGTTCATGTTCCGATGGGCCCCATAAAGGAATATACGGACAGGGCTGTTCAGACGGAGACAAACGCCGTACTCTCTCCATACGCGGATCCCGCCGTCGTACTGGCGGCCCCACCCGTGACATACCATGGACCTGGGCAAGATAATTTGACCTCAGCATCGTCCCCCACTGGTTCAGGTGGCGCATACGCAGTGCCACAAAGTCCCATGAGCCCAGTTCTTGCACCTATGGTATCTCGTCGATTCTTAAAACGTAGATACGCTCGATACCCTGTGGGGGAAATAGGAAACAGGCGGATCGTGTCGATGCCAGAAAACAAGAGCGAATCTCCTCCTGCCCACGGAAAACGAGTCGTATCTATGCCAGATCGCGTTCGGCCCGTACTGGAGCCATCTGCGGAACTCTTTCAATCCACTTCCACTGCACCGGACGAGGGATTTGGGTCGTACAGTGGATGCCGCGAGCGTGTCCGCGTATTTCGCACACCTGATGTCCCTCAAACACCCTCACCACCTTCCTCTCCCGAGTCCCTTCTCATCATCGCAGCAGGCACTCAACTCCCAGAGGGGTTTTTGCGTAGAAAATATTCGCCGGAACCACTCATCGAGGAAGATGAAGGTAAACCACACGCATATATTCGAGTTCTTCTACGATTCATACAGCTTTAGAATGGATTGCATGGGCAAACTCGCCTCCCCGCCCGATACCTGCTCTTCATGGCCCCCTTTCCTTGCCGTACGCGAGATGCCCATCGTAAGTCGTACAATACTCATTGCTAGACAGTTTGAGCACTGATGTTTCTATAGTGGTGCCGAGGGAACAATCATTGATGAACCTGATAATGTGGCACAGATGATCTGGGGATTGGGCCCAGACGATCAGCCCCATAGTCAAATTCGGGGTGAAGGTGTCACTTCCCACCTTGATAATTCTCAATGCGCCCCTTCTCAGGGACCAGGCCAAGCTCTACCACGTTTGCAAAAGAAAAGGCCCCCTGCTACCCAGCAAGCTCCTAAGCCGTCCCGGGCACAGATCCAAGTGAAACAAGGCACCGCACGAACACGACGACAAGTCCTGCAAACCCATGATGACAGGCACGGTTTGCTGAATCAATTTTCACCCGACATCGAAACTGGTCAGGATAATGTCACTGCCCCTGCGTGGAACGAAGGACATTCGATTCTGGCCAATGTCGAAATTCCTGATAATCCCGCAAGCGAAGTGGACGTCTTCCCAGTTGATAATCATATTTTAGAATGGCAGTTCGCTCGTTTGCGACAGGCTCTCAGGACCTCGTTGACTGACATGGATTCGTACAGTGCCTCCCCAGGACGGTTGGAGCCCATTATTCCGGCTCCAGGAGTTTCACAGTCTTACCCTCGTATATTTGTTGAGCCACGTCCTAACGAATTGGTCGGCTCCACGACGAGACAGTCTTCGGCCGAAATCGGCCAGCAATACCGCCAGCAGCAGCTAATTAAGCAAGCGCTTCAGAAGCAAAAACTACAGGTGCAAAGTATTCTTCCGACACCACCCAATTCCTCCTCTCCTCAATGGTCTTCTCGTTTCTCTCCGTATCTCACATATTGTCCAACGTTTTCCTCCGAGCTAGTTGGCTCTACCGAACATCCGATCACTGTCTCGCAAAAATATCGATCCGGCATTAATACCTCGCAATATCTCCGTCATGTTTACGACCGTCACGAACACGATAGTGTTAACTTTGATACGGGCACAAATGTTTCAATCGTCAAGACGCCGCAAATCGTACCGACTGTAACATCCGCTACATCCATTAGACAAAGCTCATCTTCCTCAAGCACACTAGCAAAGTATATTAAACAGTTACAAGCATTGTCCCCGATCGCACACTTTCCGGCGCTCCAGCCAGTCCCGCTAAGTGGCTCCTTACCTTCGTTGTCCTCCGCCGACGAGAGCGTCGTCGATACCCTTCGAAATAATTGCCACTCACCTATTGTTCCTACGCCTCCTTCAGAGTCACCACAAACTCTATCTCGAGGTTTTTACCATGACACCCGCTCGATGCTGCCGACGCGATCCATGCAGCGACGGTTGTCGTCCCTGCCGGAAGAAGACAGCGCCTTTCTGGAGCTCTCGACGTCTGCATCCCCCCCACTCAGGCTACAAAGTGAAGTCCCGGCCGATAGCATCTCGTCAAGTCACGATGGAACGATAGGGCACCAAGTACACTACGTCGAAAGGCCGGTCGCACGCATGTCCTATATCCCCGGTTTGCCCGAATTCGACGGCAATTTGGGAGCCTTGTCTACCGCTTTCCACGAGACATCCCCAGTCAAGGTGCGACTCCCAGCAATGAAAGGAAACGACAGCCGCGAGCAGGTTAGCGGGCATCAAGAGCCGAATAAAGATGGTCGACAATATGGCCATCGCAAGAAGCACCGTTACAAGAAGACCAAAGGGTCAGTCGAGTAAGAGCCGATGCATGGTGGTGTGGGCTAGGTGTCATTGTAATTTTTATTTTTAGTGGACACATTGTATTTTTAGATCATCATGCAGTGTTGTCACCCCTGTATTATACATGCACTCGACTGTTAATCGCATTCAATGCGAACTCGGACATGATCACTGTGTCTTTATGGTTTCACAAACAAGTCTGTGAATTGGTCCACGGGCAGCTTGGACAAATCACCTGCGTCGGAAACTACATCCAATATCCTGAAAATTACACGGAGTTAATCGACCCGTAGGACGCGATGCATTTAACACTCACTTCTTTTGGTGAACTGCATCATAGTGATAAGAGATATGTCGCTTGAACTTTTCAATCAAGAGAGGCGTGCCCTCGGCACGACGACGTTTGTGTCCCACAGGATACTCCACTGCGACTTCATCGAGTATAGTCCCATCATTGAGTTCGACCAAGAGTGCATTGCCGATGGACCGCTTGCTAGGCTCGTGGTACTCGACGGAATATGTCTTGTCCTCAACGCAATGAATCTTTGAACGTAATGCGTCAATGCGCGGATCCGCCGCAGCCTTATCAGTGTACGATTCGGACGTGAGCTCGCCAAAGATGAGCGGGTATGCGACCATGTAACTGATCGCGTGACTAGAAAGAAACGTGGACATCAGCGTGTGACGCGCAAAAAAAGAGGGACGTGGATGTACTCTCGGTCGGCAAAGTTGTCCAGGGGACCCTGCTTGTCGATGATACGAATCGCGGCTTCCTGCGTGCGGATACGCACGCTCTTGATGTCATCCGAAGTCTTGCCCATGGCTTTGAGCTGTGCGTGAATAGTGTGGGCAGCCTCGACGGCGGTCTGGGCATGGAACTCGGCGGGGTAGGAAATCTTGAAGAGGATGTTCTCCATGATGTATGAGCCAAATGGCATCTGGAACTCGAATGGCTTGCCCTGGGTGGATGGATACACGTTGACGTCAGGACAAAGGAGTGCACGAGAGACACTACGAACCTTGAATAACACGTCGTAAAAGCCCCAGGTCTTGGCGGTGAGCACGGATGGAAGACCGAGCTCACCCTTTTTGACGAGGAGCGCGAGGTTGACTGCACGCGAGCAGGCATCACCGGCAGCCCACGACTTGCGCGGACCGGTGTTGGGTGCATGGCGATACGTGCGGAGGGACTGTCCGTCGACAAACGCTTGCGAAACCGCATCGATCGTCTGTGTATGCGAGAGCCCACTACGTAGCATGTGGAGTATGAACCATGTGAAGGCAACAAAATCGAAAGTAGAACGCTCACAGCAGCTTGGACACGACGGCCGTGCTGGCAACTTTGACGAGCACGACGTGGTCGAGACCAACACGGTTAAACGAGTTAAGGAGGGCAAGGCCACCTTGGATTTCATGTGCCTTGATCATGCCCTCGAGGACATCATGAACGGTCAGCGGTTTGCCCTGGCGAGCGAGATGGTCAGCAACGGCGAGGATAGCGCCGAGGTTATCCGATGGGTGACCCCCTACAAGTGTATATTGGCCACGTAGTAAATGACGCAAAGGGGAGCAAACTCACACTCTGCAGCGAGGAAACAGTCGTTGAAGTCCAAGTACCGGATCATCGTTCCGATGTTGAAAGCACCGCGAATTGGATCTAGCTGATAGTTGGTACCGGGAACCTTTGTGCCTATGATTACAGTAAAAGGGTCAAATGGGACCGTTCCTATCAAACGACACGCCCATGACGCACCGTTGGGCACAACCGTGCCTTCGACGACAGGCCCCATGAGCCTCGTACATCCTTCGAAGCGCAGTCCTTCGAGACCACAGCCAATGGTGTCGATGAGACAGAGACGTGCGGTTTCGAACGCGAGGTCTGAGTTGATTTGGTAGTTGTGGACATAATCTGCGATGTCCTTGAGGACTTTGTCCGGCTCGGGACGAAGAGCGGATTCGCCGTGGTAGACAGACATGGTGCGTGTAGGGTTGAGCACGAGACGAGGTGCGCTTGATAATCGATAAGGACTAGACAGACCTCGGAACGAGCGCGGTCCTCGCCGAATTAGAGACAACATCACGACTGCGACTTGGAGAGGTGGATGTTAGTACGTTCAAAGTCAGGATCCGTACCGGGTCGGCTAAATAATTTATGTATACTCAGTATTCCCCACTAAAGACGGCCCAGCAGTTTCATCATTTATAAATTATGATCGTTAGTGTACAACTACCAGTGCCTGCAGATACAAATCATGTCTATCGTGAAACAATCTAAATCAAAGAGTTCGTTTCTAGCAGGAGAATGATGCCTAAATGGAATGAACGTCAGCGCCGTCTCCTTATCCCAACACTCGACACGACATACTGTGGACTATGGAAGAGAAATTTTGGGTGGAAACGTTCGCGGTAAGGTCAGCTTTGCTGGGTGTTTCGTACTCGGTGTCGACGCCGGCAAAGCCCTTGATAGTTCCAT
Organism: Austroboletus festivus; assembly: GCA_038088875.1. Taxonomy (NCBI): domain Eukaryota; kingdom Fungi; phylum Basidiomycota; class Agaricomycetes; order Boletales; family Boletaceae; genus Austroboletus; species Austroboletus festivus. The sequence goes on from JBBPJU010000606.1 coordinate 19,832, forward strand.
TTCTTGCCTGTACGTACACTCCCCGTCTGTCTGTGGC
>JBBPJU010000607.1:0-19851 GCA_038088875.1 Austroboletus festivus
CCAATGGATTCAAGTAAATGCAACATGTGCTCATATGGCGATTTGCTCAAAACGAAACAAAAGAAAGAAAAGCGGAAAAAATAAAAAAAGTTCGGCCAAAATCAAGTCATTTGAACGAGCGACACCAACTTTTTCATGTCGGCATACACATAATTGATGTCCCACAGTACCTTGCTGAGAAGGATGTGTTTCATGACATTAAAATTATGCCCAATGGGGGAAAGCAGGGAAAGGAAGCAAAGATGGAATTTCACCCTGAACCCGTACTCGATTCATCCCGAGCACACAAGTGCGTCGTTCCCTTTCTCGAAAACGTCTTGCCACACCGCTCGCAGCACCATTTCATCAGCCCCAAGTGCACCGTTAACACGTGTCTGATAAGACTCCCCCGTTGCATCGGTGCAGCACGACAGCCGCTCCAATGGCAGGGGACGACCACCTTTTCATTGCCACGGATGTCATGGACATTGCGAAAATGGGAGCAAACTACTTTTGGGTCTTGGGGAAGGCGCTCTCCACAGATCAGAGGGTGCGCATGCGAAGTGGACCATTGACAGATAGTATAAGTTTGGGGGTCCCGATGCTGGGAACGGACTACTGGGTGAGGAGAAGGCGATGATGCTGCTAACGCTGACGAAGGGAATAATAGCAATGACTGTGATGGGGAAGATGTCGGCATTGACGACGACGGTGACGGTGACGGCGATGGCGATGGAGATGGAGATGGAGATGGAGATATAGTCAATGATAATGGAGGTATTGATAACAGCAAAGGTGGGGGAACGGTGGCGGAGACAAGTGGGACGTCTGGAAAATCTTGCCGAAGCTGAGCAAGGAACTCATTGCTAAGAAATGGTTGTATCAGATCGCCTTCAAGGCTATAACATCAAGGATGGTCACGTACAGTGGATCAGGTTTATTGTAAATCTCATCGTGCCAGTAATTGGTGCGGTACATGACAATCAACAATGAGGAGGTGTATGTGTTTCAACAGATGGGGAGTCACTGAAGTCGTTACTAGAGGGGATGTAGGGAATCAAATTTAACAGGGTTGACAATAGAGGGTTTTAAAGCATGCCTTGCCGCACAGGGCTGTTCAAACAATGTTATGCACCGCAAGGAACATTATTCGGTTGAGCTATCGATACCGTCACCAGCGATCCGAGAAAAAATAGGACCATTACAAAATAGATGCGGTCTAACACTCCAGTGACTATAACTGGTCATGCCGCTACGCCAAGATCACCGCGAGGGACATACATAGTATGGTCACGACAAAGATTGGAACTCCCACTAAACTTTCTGATATCGTGCGTCAAGGCACAACGCTCGGTGCATCTCAGTGATACAATCGACAGTGGATGGCAATCGATACAATGTACTCCTACTCGGCTGCGGACCCGTAATGTCAGTATATAATCATTTAGGAATCTGAGGCGTGTCATAAGCATGTTTTATGGAACACGCACGGCAAATGGTGTATCACTGGCAACGTTGAAAAACCATTGGACAAAGCGGAGGTTGTGCTCAAACAACGTTATTTCCACTCTGCCGGCAATGTGTGTATATGCCCCACAGGTGGTCACTTCACTGTACTCAGTCTTTGTCACAGAGTCTGACCAGTGGCAGAACTTTGCAATCCCCGAAGGGGCGAGATCAACACTACTACAGAGTGGCTGAGCCCCGCAAGTGGGGTAGCACTTATGTAATGGCAATGTGCCAAACTTCGTAACGTGTCAAATCTCAGGCTGGCATTTCCTGCCCGTATTTATGTTCCGTGTAGAAGCACTATAACTAGTTCTCTCCTCCCGTAAGTCACCTGTTGAATCTCATCTTTACGCTTACTTGGCTTAGGAATCGGCTCCTCGCATGATAAGATGATTTTTAAACTGAACTTAGAGTAACAGCAAATAACATCACCCTAGGCCATTTAAAGAGATAAATAAAAGGTTGCTTATGCGCGTTCGCGATGGCCATGGACATCGTTGGAGGCAGCGTCCTAGAGTTATCGCTTGTATTGATTCAATGCGAGTTGTATTTATTAGTGAGTACTCCCCACGGTGGCCACTGGCACTGCGTCAATGAACTGGTCTGGAATCCATGCATAGGGGAGGCCCATCTACTTAACAAGGAAAGGCACGTTGTGTGTGCATGTGAATATGCCGAAAACATGACGTAAGGCTGAGTTGACTTGAACTACAGCTTCAAGACATTTCATACACACTCACGATTTTCGTGATTCTACTGGATAATATGCACTTTTTGCTGGGGATTCACAGTGATTAGTATGCTGACATGAATTCAGTTTGTTTAACTCATTGAGTGGGCGGAAGCGCCGAACGCTAAATTCTGTCGGAAAAATCCAGGTGCCGTTGCACAGGACTCTAATGGTACTCTTCCCAGGGTTTATTTTACTAACTGTTAATGGGTAAAGTTTACTTTATCATGCAATTGCAGTTGGGGCCTGTGACAATTTCCCCCATGTACAGCTATAACTGGCCCCTTTTCATCTACAGTAATCGTAGCCAACCGTACAGTATGCGTTTCCCTACTCAAATGGTCCCTAGGGAATAGCAGGGTATTACAGCCTACCTATAAAGCTCAGTTCATCCGAAGTGGTCGGTCACATAACAATCTGCCGGAATTGTAATCCCCGCATGTAATATTTGCTAACATCACGCAAAGAGGACAAACGAGAGTGTAGGTCGGAACACTTTGATCAAAATTTCTTTAATGAATGGTTGGCTGATTATATGAGTACAATCCCCTCCGATATAATAAAGTAGTACAAAACATTCTGAATGGATAACTATTAGTTCCTATAGGCCTTTGGTCACATACTGTCACGAGTAATTTATTAATTTAAGGCCCATTCAAACAGCACGTTCTAGGCCGTTTTTGTTGTTATCGGAGTATTATGTGTTTACACGGACCCACCGAGATTCGATGTTCCACTCGAGCTGTTATCTACATTATTTCATTTGTTACCCAAAAGGGCACCGCTCACATGACGTTGGTAGGTTTGACAAGTTGTCTGCTTCCTAAGTTACAGAGTTGTATACGGCTCTATGCCATAGAGCTATTATGTGGTACATATGATCCTTACACCATCAACACGGTCGGAAATAATGATCTAACATAGCCAGTACATGCAGGCAAACAGATTGCGTCTAGGTTCTAGCCTAAATCAATGAAATAATCTTGTACTTGCATTTGATTACTAGACTTAGCCTCGTAGACAATTACCGAATAATAAAATCATATCTAGGCAGTCTATGTTAGGACATTAGTATGTCTGAGCAACAGAAACCCAGTATATGTTAAAAACGTGCAAGAATCTGTTTGCATCACACAGGTAGCATATGTTACGACCCTAGAAATAGACACTTCGCCGATGTCAATATGTATCAGAATATTCATATTTTTGCTATGTAGTTGGATATGATATAAAGACATTCCGCTGTTAACAACCAATGTTATATTCGCAATATCTTTATTTAATTGTTCATTTTGTTTACTTTGTTTAAACAATATACATAGTGAGTGGCTCGGCTGGTCAACTCTTTCCGAGGTGTCAACCGATCTGTTTGGCACCCAAACAAACACTGGCTGAATGGCTTACTTAAGGGGGAAGGTCTAATTGAACACCAGGGCGCTGGCCCAAGATGTCAAGTTGCTGCCGAACAAGCTGGGAAATCAGGCCATAGAATAATTAATTATACCGCACTTACTACTTAGCTCTCAATTAAGGCTTCGGAACTTCACAGCGGTCATATCCGATATCTGATATACATATTATACTCGACGACTAATACAGATACGGTGTACTTCATACTCAAGTTGGGTCCAGTATTTAAATTTCATGCATTATTTTCGTCCGTTCCCCTCCGTATACTATAAGTCTGAGAGGCTGGGGTTGAACATCGTCGATCGGATCGAAATTTGGATTTAACTTTTGTGGCTAGCTGTTAGGACAGGCCCGCTGATTGCCGAGGACGGTCAGCTCATCACTACTAGTGTTGCATGTGATCCATCACGTCACGGCAAGTGATTGAACTTTATCAGGACCAACAAACAACATGATTCTCAGGCTTTTTCGCACTTGTCTTAACGCGTCTCGTTAAGTCGTGGGCTGTGTCCACAGTTTGTCACACATTCCGAAATACGTCACTGCATCGAGATGGTCTGCGAAGCGTATAACTTACCACTACGTGAGACATTCACCCTCGATATAGTGGTGTGTTGATTATGGATGGATTCAGGTTTACTTGCACCCACTGCAATCTTATACGATGTTTAACAGCGTGGTTCGTGGCAAGCACCAAATCGTCGTCCAGAATTCCGAACAGTATACCAGAGTGTGGAGGATGCGTGGCCTGCTTCGACTTTGTGGCTGTATAACTTGAACCGACTTTGTTATCGCAGGACACCTGCTTAACTCTGGCTAGTACATGCGGATTATCATTGTCTAAACGAACAACCAATATGCGGGCATACTTCATCGTTTGCTCTGGTTGTTCTGGTCAAGATCCTGTGAAAATCGTACAAGTCTATGCTATGCAGAGAAGCCTGAAGTCACTACCACCATCGTTCCCTGATTCAAACTGGCTGCAATGTTAGACATCACATATGAAAGGCCTTTACGTTTCCTTGAGTAAAAACGAAAGCTTGCCTCGGAAATCGCATAAGGCTGCCTTATTGCAGCATAGAGTGATATTCTTGGTGAGCCAGCAAAACGTACCGCTGATATCGCCAGATCGACTTCCGATGTGTGCTTGATTAATATTGATGTGTTTTGGTGGCCCTGAGGTGTTATTGATATTGTTGGAGTCCATAGTCCATTCCGCAGGTTAACTTTGTAGACTTGAACAAGTTGTTGACCCATAGATCGATGTCATCAAGCGTAAAGGCCCCATCGTCATTCGTGGTGTCGTTGATACTAAGACCGCCCTCTGGCTGGGAGACAGAATTCGAAGAGTTCATAAGGTTTAACCCTCACACTCCAAGTTTCGTTGACGTTGATCAATAAATCTGAACTTTGCTTGAAAAATTTAGACGGCATTCCCGAAAATGACGGACGATCCTTCCTTGGTACCATCACATACTCAAATGGCACCCTAGCTGGACACGCCCGCAGGTATACGCCCCACCATTTTGAAGGCCTCCGCCTGGCTCGACAATCTTTATCACGTAAAGTCCGGCAAAACCCTCGAAGGTGGCAATCTCTCCGTTCCTTTGACATACGGGAATCATTTCCACATTCGTCGCCCTGGCACTTATATTAATATTCTCTCTCTTCACGTTGATGGTATGTCCCTTGACACACTCGCCGTGTGATACTAGACGATGTTTGGGTGGTTCAATTGAGAAATAGGAAGATGAGACCTTCCGTCGCTGCTTCCAAGGTATTCTCGCAGGGAACTGGCGGCAGCATGATCCTTACGAGCTCGAACACTAATTTGATGCCTGCAGTTCGCTTTACCACGAGCTAGGAAAAACATCCGTACTCAGGGCATTCCGCGGGTGGCTTTTCATGACGTGAGTCGGAATCGACCATCTTTATTTTGGTTATAGATAGACCATTACTCCTATCCTCTTGTCAGTGATAGTTCCAACTGAAGGCACTTTTTTGCGTTTTCCCTAACGTCCAGCTGTCGAACGCTTACATTATTCTCCGATCATTATTCCGTCCCACCGTTCCTGAAGGTTCGCCCGACATCCTTGAACCCAAGAACTAGAAGTTTGATTCGTTCCGTGTCCTGAATGTCAGTTGAGTTCAAATCAAGTTCCATTCACAGACATCTCGGCTGCAGAATTTCCCGGTGTACTTCCCCTGGGTAATTGGTTTACTAGTCCACTCCCAACACCCAAGCTCCATCCACACCCTAGGCTTGAAGATACGGTGACATCCATCCCGAAGGTCTACCAAGGTGATATAGTCTTTTAGCATTGCGTAAGTATGCCTTCATCTAATGGCTTCCAATGCTTATCGATGTATTCTTTTTCAGGAGGTTGTTCATTCTGTCGAGGAATACCATGCTGGGACTACTGGCTCTGCGGGTGAGACCATTCAACTGTTTTATTGTTTGTTTGTTTTTTCTGAAAAGGTGCATTGTCTGACTTCTGTGTGGTGATGTACATCGCTGCACTCTCGAAGGGGCCTCAAAACTTGGCGTACGTTGTGAGACAAGCTGAGGGGTTTCTCGAAGGAGAGAGCCCGCCCGACTATCCGAAGCACGAGCAGGGAATAGGGTATCATACCGGACTTGCGACAGAGGCAAACTTCAAAGAACCTATTAGCAGAGTAGCGATGGGTCTTCCTATCCAAGTGGCCTGATTCTGTTTGCTTCCGGGGCAGCTGTGCCAATATCGTAAGGTCCATGATCGTGTTTTTTTTAAAGGCCCGGGAGTTGATAGCAATACTGATATTATACCATCCAATGATCCGGGTCTATCAATTGAAGTATGGGACTGTGATTGCGCCTACGCTTAACGCCTCAAACATTCGTGTAAATCTCATTGTCTACAGGCTGAAAGGGTGGTTTGATTCGATTCACTGACAAATATTCGTATCGATAGCTATTCTTTCAAAGAGTCCTAATCTCGTTCCTCCAGATCATCTGTTTAATCCTTCCTTCCGCGATTGAGCTCCAATCGATCGTCGCCCAGAATCTCGTCGTTGTTGTCATAACAAACCATCGCTGCGCTATCACGACTCATCCTGACGCAGTTGGGCATCCCCTCGGTGGGAGAAGCATCTGCGTAGGGTACTTATTACGTTGGTTTTTTTTATAGAAGAGTTTGTGAGCCTACACGAGGGTATGCAGAGGCTCTGATTGGACAAGAGCTCTGTGGTACTGCTCGACGAGCGCTTACGAACCCCCGATGAAGGTGGCACCTCCAGGAACGTAGGCCCCCGCGCCAAGTGAGTAACACGAACCGGGTTCGGAGCATATACGCCACCGCTCACCCTTGCGCCGGCCGTCCCCGTCCTCGTCCCCGTCTTTGCCTTGGACCTCGCCTGCGAGGATGAAGGAGATAACTTACAGAACCACCCAGGCCGCCATCCCTGCCATCCCTCCCGCCGTTTTTCTTCTGCACTTTCTTCCACTTCGAGCCCATCCACCCAGGTCGCTCCCGGCGACACTGCCATCACGGGCATACTGAACGACCGACTCCGCAATGGATGGTTTTCCGGGAACCCAATCCCAAGACCGACAGGTTCCGCCGCTCGCGATCGGGGTCGGGACCATGGTTTCGTAAGTCTCGGCTTCCGTACGAGTTCGTAAGACTCGACAGTGACGACGAATGTCGTGTTTGTCTTCTGGGCGCTGACAGCTTTAGCTCCGGTGGCGAGGATCTGTCTCAGGTTGCTGATGGAGGAGAACGGGATGAGCTTCTTGATACATCCGAGGCCATGTGAGGTAGCGGTGGTAGTGTGTGGAGGCGTGTCCGGGTTTCCGGAGCCTGAACGTCGCATCGCAAGCATACTCGCGACCCGTCTGTGTTGCCGAGTGTCGATACGGAGGAACGACGGACGACGGTGGGTGTGTTTCGTCGTCACTGTCGTTGAGGTAGCATCCGGGGCGCCAGCGCCAACTTTACTTCCAGGACGCATGGCCTTGTCTCCGCTCCCGCCACCATTCATATTCACGTTCACCTCTCTGCCCTCGCTTCCGTCTCCATCACCGTCGGCTTCGTATCCCGCTTCGTCAACGACGACAGCCCCCGAGTGTGGTCGACAGTTGTAAACCCGCAGAGATGCTTTCGTGTAGACGGGCGCCGTCGTGTCAACATCCGACTGCGAGGCCAGCGCAGAGGGAATTTGTCCGAACAATCCGCGAGAAGTTCCCCGAACGTCTCTCTGGTTACACATCGTCCCCGTCCTCATCATTGTTTCCTCGTCAGAGGATGACTCTGGAGAAGTAGGAGGCGTGATGGTCGCCTGGTCGTCTGAGGAATCAGATGCAGAAAAAAGGAGAGATCTGCTTGACTCTAGACCGGGCAAGATAGTACGATGGCCTGCCATCATACCCGACCCGTGCTCGAACAATGAAACTGACGTTCTTGACATGGAGAAAGAAGAAACAACGAAATGGCCGACTGACCTTGCTCTGCTTATGACATCCGTGATCCGGTTCAGATCGAAATTCAGGAGCCACACACCGCACGCACATGGGCCAAATGGAAATAAAATATGTGATACAAACTTTCCGTGGCTGACAGTGAACATATTGAGTGTTACAGTTAGACAAACGAATTACCACTTGGCGTAGGGCAAAAATTTTCCGCTGTCGACAAATATAACTTATAAGCAACGAAGACAGACTATACAGCAACTTAGACAACGCACTCGAACGTGAGGACGACACGATCACCCTTTGGGTCGGGTTTCTTGGCCACATTGACCTTGCAGTCGATCATGGACATGATACCGTCACCGAACTGTGAGCAGAGTGTTAACTTAACCCGATATCTGTTGATGCAATACGTCATTTCAGATACCTTTTCGTGAATGACAGACTGAGTTCATGTCATGTAAGCTGAGTAGCCGGAAAGGGAAAAGGATATCGCATACCTTGATAGCATGACCGTAAACTAAAACGCTCTGTATGCATTGGTTTGAAATCAACCAGGTGCTTCACACAAAGATCGATCACACCTCGTATAAACGGTAGATGACAGGGTCGGTTGGAGGGACAGGCCCCAGACCTCGGTTTGGCCACCAATGCGCACCCAACTCGTTCTGAATGGACACACTCGGGATCTCTAGAACACGCGCGAGCGCCTCGATCTCATGTGGGGATAATTTCGCCTAAAACGGGCGGCAGAGCCTTATCTCGTAACCCCGATCTGGTGCTGATCATGCACGGACAAACGCACCTGACCGTAGAAAGCTGCAGCTACCCAGACCTCGTCCCTTCCAATGGCATCGGCTAGTTTCTCAAAGCTCAAAGCTATAAAGGAATCGGCATGAGAGCACGTAGGTACAAAGAATCGATCAGGATCACCTTTGCGTGCTTTGGCTTCGAACAATTTGGAGAGGACAGGAGGAAGGTCAGTGTAGGGTCGGTTTTCAGAAGGGATGGTCTGTCATTTGAGTGAGCGTGATCCGACCGGGAAGATGATCGAGTGTATGCCATGTACTGACCGCTGCCTGGGACATGGCTATGGTACAGAAGGACCTATGATTGGGCCTTTTATCGTTCTATGATGGGACCGCATGACTATATCCGATGACTCACAATTCGCAAGCTTGGAATGTTATTCTCGGAAAATGTCGGACTGTGTATTACAGTATCCCCACTTCCTCCTTGATGTTCCGTTGCTGGATCAAACATAGGAAGACGCCATTACGACCTCATCCCATTCTCGCTAACGGATTTCCATGCAACTTTCGAACCGCAGCGCATAAATTGGTATAATTGGCCTAGCTGTTCTGTAGACATCTAAGGTACGACAAAAACGCATTCAGCTAACGAGTCGTTGGCCCCGGGAGAAAAGTATACAACCGAGCCTTTACATACTTCAACAGTGGGAATAAGAGACAGTTACCACATGCAAAGAACTGAATAGCAGGAGCCGAACTTCCGAACTCCGGCAGATCCCGGCAGACAACGAGCCTTGTTTTATCGGTACTCGACTTCACAGGGCCAGGCTTCGCCTTACGCCTTTAAGACAGTTACTCTCTGCAGATGACATCGTATATGAATGTGCCAGAAGGTCAAACAAAATTCAGGAGCATTTCTTGTTCCTTGGTTGCTGGTGCTGATACTTCGGTTGGCTAAAAGTTACCAAAGGTGACCACCCGGAATCCGTTCCTATTCTCATCTTTACCATATTCCAGCTCAACTCTGTTGGCATGTAACCGTCCATTATCCCCCCTATCATGATTTCCCAATGATCTACTGCCTTTGCTCCCTCTGACGACTCAATACTTGCACAGCTGCATAAAACATGCATTTTCGTGCCGTGCATAATAATCGCAACAAGTTTATTAGACATTCACGCCAGTGACAGACTGTCGATCCGACTCCAAATCATTCTAGAAGATTGTTCCCTTCAGACCTCATGCCTTTCCGCGTGTTCGTTTCGATAGGTCAAAAGATGTGGTGTCTGCACAATGAATAAGAATGCTTATCTTAGCCATAGACCGAGAAATGGCAAACTGCTTTCTAGGTCTACCGAAACTCGTGGTCTGTTCGCTGGCAAGATTAATGCTACATTACTCACTCTTAGATGGAGGGGGCTGGCACAGATTAACTCGACGTATTGTTGTTACAACTGTCAATACGGTGTCTGACTGGCATTGGTTTGTATTTCTTTCAGTTGATGCGCTACCGCAAACTCGTGCTAGGTTGGTTGACCTTGGGATTTTGGATCAATTCTATGGATATTAGTGAATTTTAGTGAGGAAACGATTGCTCTGTCGTATAACTAATGAAACTGTTAAACTAGTATCCACGGAGACCAGCATTCCTTATAACCACAACAAATGGGTACCTAGACAGGCAAAGGGGCGCATTTAGACATACGGACATTATAGTTGGAGGCTCAATATGCCCCTCTGCACAACATCTTGAAAACATTTTTTCAGACCAATCGCTGTGGTTTTGAGGTATCTGATAACACATCGTACCGATTCCGCCGAAACCAGGAGAATGCAGGAGCCAGTGCGTAAAGGGCTTGTGTATGTGAGGTATCGATTCTATGCGCCACTACGGGTGTCTGGGACCCGAAGGAAAAGTATCGTCCCCAATGACCTAGCCTTATTCCTTCCCGATGATCTTCTCATGGTATAGTGTGGATTGGTTTGCGTGTTACTGTAATACTTAAATTTCGTAGGTGGCTCCATGAATATTTCCATTAACATCAAGCTGTGATATTACATAATAATTCTCTGACAGCAGCAACCTTGCAGGGACCCTAAGCAAACTTCTCGCAATGTGCAGGACATCGCAAGGTGGGAAAGTCTGTAAGAGAATGCTACAACTACAGATTGTCACCACTCCAATCCCTGGCTTAGAATCTGGAGGGAACGTGATGGCGACTGTAGACTTGTCTCCGTGCGACATATGATGAATGGCTACGTTTCTTCAAGATAATCCAAGAGAAAAAATAGTGAGTGAGGCTAGAATCTGGATAATTACGCGTTGCAGTACTTAGATTCCCAGTGGGGCAAAATATTTCGCAGCTAGTCCCAACAGGAAGTACGTACAAGTTTCTCTTCGGTAATACTATTGAATTAGCTTCACAAACCCTACTGACACCTCTGGATTCCTCGTTAAGTGTCATGTTTGTAAAAATGTCGTTTTATGCTGACTATGCATTTCCAGTACCCCACCCACACAGTATATGTGGTTTACTCCGCACTCTCGTAGGCACTGTCTCACAAAATGGTCCCTTTTCAGCATGTATTCGGTGTCGCAAGGATTGCAGGTAGAAACAAGACAAACTTCGTAAATCCTGTCTAGTGTGGTATCGTTTCCGTAGGTAACAACTCCTGGGATCATGCGACCATTCGTTTTGTTACTATACTGGTGAGTGATCACCAGCTCGATTTATTTTGCAACAGCATGTATCCTGACCTGACGTATATGTACCTCTGGTATCTCTACCGGTATGATTTCTGAAGAAGTACACTAGTACCAGGTATTTTTGCATGCTGGCTGCAAACCAACGGAAGTGAATATTGGCCACTTTTTTACGGAGGAATGGTGCCAGCTGCGCAATGCTTCTGTGACCTCGGTGGCACCGGTTCTTGAATAATAGGACGTGCATATGTGGCCTCTAGTGCCTTGAGTTTACTTTTCTCCATTGGACTAAGATTTATATTTCTCAGGAAATGCATGACTATTCTGTAGCTTTTTCCATTTGTTTGATTTCCTGCTCGCACTACTGCGAAGCATCTTGAAGGTACCTAAGTGAGTAGCAAATGTATTAGGGCCATTCCATCACCCGGATGAGCTTGAGTCATGTTACCGTGTTATGCATCGTGCAAGCCAACTGCATCTTTATTGGCGAGTCTGCATGTTGGATTCAGTACATTAATCACCAAAATGTTATGTGCCTTCTGGCGCTTTCACTTCCTCGTCTGACTTTTGCTGCCTTAGTCCGTGATACCGTATGTTCATTTGCACGTGAAGTCGATGCGGGGAAGCCCCGGTGGGGTCATGATACCATCACTGAACAGCTCGGAGAGGATGTCAATATATCTTGTTCCCAGAAGGGATGGTTATGGTTCGAACGGCTGAGCTCCGTTTGGGAAAATAAGAAATTATGGCGTGTGCTGGCTGATGCCTGATACAGAGAAGTTATGCGATTGGATTACCTTTTATCGTTCTGTGATCGGAAACTGGCTTATGAACACGTGTAGGACAAGGGACAACGGTACGGCGAGCACAGGATGTCATACTTGGAATTTTCGGATATTTATTATCCCCATGGGATCTTGATATTCCGTAGTTAAATCAAGTGTGAAAAGCACGCTCGTTACGATCCACCATGTTTCGGGTCGAATCCATCCTCATTCACAGGTTTCCAAACGTCTTTCGATGCATGCATGAGCTCGTATAGTTGCCCCAGCTGCTCTGCGGACATCTGAAATACGGAGAGACACTTAGTCAGCGAGTTATCGCTTTCTGCAAAAATGCAGGTGGGCATATACCTTTTCATACACAATGGGATCGAGTTTCTTGAAGTTCTTTGTGCTCGGGTCCTGAGGTAGTTCGTCAAGATACATCTTCCACTGTGTCAGAAAACCCATGACATGGACAGGATTCGTCGCCTCCCGGTGGCGACGAAATTCTGTGGTGGCAAACCTTGAGCAAAACCGACGAACACGACGGCACCACTTACCATCCTTGACATACGGATCTCCGAGGGAGCGCATCTCGATCGGAAGTCTCCTGTGTGCCCTCAATAATTTACGATATAATCTGAAACACGTCGATATGCATGCCCGCTACGTTGAATGGCATACAAAGTTCATGTCCACAACTTGAACTCACGGAATGGGTGGGTATATAGTAGCACTCGCTTGCTGAAGGTTCAAAGGCTTCGAAGAAATAGACTGTGCCGCGCGAACGTAGCTTCCACGCATACCTAGAGGGGGTCCTAAGAGTGTGTTGGTCTTGTAATATGTACTCGGTGTCGGTGTCTCGGCGAGAACTCAATTCGTAAGCGGGCCGGCCCGAGTCGAAATTGATGTTGTTGTCACTCTGCTTGAGTCGAACGTACACTCAGCTTTCCAGGCTAAATTTCGCTCTTCCGACGAGGCTATTTCTTTTGGCAGACTTTATATAGGAAAGGAAGATAGAGAGCTCGGAGCCCAGTGGATGTCGATTTGGAAACATTTCTCTTCCTTGGCTGCCAACCTTGATACCCCCAACGGAACACAAAATCGCCGGCAATCACCCGAGCTCGATGATCCTGGGTTCTCGCTATGCTCGCCGTCTTCCGGGTCAACTCGCTTGGAACTATCCTGAATCCTCCTTAACTCCCTCCGCCCTCTGACAGCTCAGCGCCTAACTGTAGATATGGACTCGTGAAGGATTCCGGTATCGTGCATACGCACAATTTCACGAGATTTCCAATGCACCCATACTCCGCAGATCGGAGTGCCTGCACCCAGGCCTTTAGACCTTGCAATTTTCAAGTCAAAGCTTTCCCACATCATATCATCTTATTCTCCTACGTGACGTGGCATGTGCCTTGCCTAAAGCGCGAATCGAAATATGTGTCTCGGTTACGACCAACCGTTGACAGTCAACGAAACCTTCTTTCTAGATCCTGCACAAATCTTGCGGACGTGTTTAGGGGATCCCAAACATGTCATTGTTCTCATAGATCGGGGTGCCACAGGTCAGCTCGAGGTCATCGTTATGACAACAATCGAAAGGATCGAAATGTAGGTTCTTCCTTCGATTGGCTAAGCTTTGGCGGCCCTTCAGATTGACTTTGAAGTATAAATTGAACACCAACTTGTCCACACTGTGGCTCTGTCTTAGGTTTTTGACCTACTATAGTAAGGAAATGATTACTTCTGCTGTATAATCAACTCAGTTGCCATACTAGTTATCGGGTATAATGAACCACCTTTGCCAATTACAACAAGCGTGTGGAAACAGCGTACGCAGGAAAGCGTAAAAGAAACGATTCGATGGCCAGGGCGGGTTATTCCGTCGCCTGCAGGACGTTTCCAGGCCTCGGTCTGAACCGGTCTGTTTGACGTTTACTACAGGCGTATCGCAATCAACCCTTGATTATCTGGAAGATGGCCAAGATATTGACGGTAAACTATGTTACATCCGGTGTAGAATCCAAAAACCCGAGATGTGAAGATACAGGTGGATTGTGTGTACTCATTGCCGTTTCCAAGCTAGAGAAGAAAACAACATGATGAAGAGAACGTAAGTAAATCTAAGTGTTCGCTCAGGTGGCCACCCCCTAAAAGTCGCCCGCCCGTCCTTTTCTCTCTTCGATGCGTGTTTTCTGAGTGTGTGGGTTTTTGCATGCCTGCAAATACTTCCGGGTGGTTCCACGGCAAAGATTCGCCGATGGCATGCCGACTCCACGCCATGCCCGTTTGGGCTTTCACAGTGAATGTTCAACTGCAACAACCTCGTGGAGTAACAACACTCTCAAGTCTCGGAACTTGAAAGAGGGAAACAAGATGGTGACCGTTGACGATGTAATCTGGCTTCACACGGCTTATCGATCGATTCTCTGATTCACAATACAGGTGACACGCTCTGATCACCAGGCCTTCGCCGGGATCCCCGAGGGTTCACCATGGCATAGCACATTGGATCAATCCTTTATGTTATTGCCTGTGCGTGGCATGAGACCTCACCCTTTCGACTAACCCGGATTCCACCTTGACAATTGTACACATGTCATCACAACCGCTTCGTGCTCGTGTTCATGGCGTGGTGACAACGATTTAGCAAGGGACATCCCTTATCCAGACATATCTTGACGTTCTCAGGGTCACCGGCAAATTTTACTCTGCTTCTTTCAATCGTACAGCATTTGCGTTACGAAGAGAGGTGAAGGATCTGGCTGATTCGCTCCCCTCACCCTCACAAGTCTTGGACCTTCACGACCGACATTTCCCAGCGACCTTCCCTTTCATCAATGATCACATCGCTAAACCCGGACTGAGTTCAAGGCAAGTTAATCGGCTTCACATCCGACTCTATTTCTGCAATTGTCAATCCAGACAAATTCTTTCGTGCGCTCTACATCCCAGACCCTCGGTTTTATTACTTTGATGTCAACTGGTCACACTCCCCTCGTGCCATTACACCCTGGCATGCGCGCTCGCGCTGCGGTCCACAATGATCAATAGCCTAAACTTAACATGATACGTACCCTTTTCTTTTGCTCTTGCATTGCCCATTTTACACGCCGCTCATCCAGGCTCATCACCCGCCACGGGATGTCATCAAGGCGATAGTGGCCCGATCGTCGAGTTCTTTGTAAAACCCATAATCGATAACCCGATTCGATTCCGTATTTGAAAAATGAAGGGACTGCCATTCCTCCCCTTTTTTTCAAGATCACGCTGCTTTATAGCACTGCTGCCGCATTGGGCACCATCGTGTCCGCGTACAGCCTTCCAAGAGCAGAAAACAGTAGTGCCCCCAGCCCCGCCGGACGACATGTCACACGAACGCAAACAGGAATTGGATATGATACTGGGAATCGATAGCGATGATCTATATCAATACTCATCATTGGTCCGACATAGTGGCACACGACCCACTTCTTTTTCTGCCGGGCACGTCGTCCCAGAAAGACAAATGGGTACATACGCACCCCGTCAGGACGCACATAGAACACAACGAGCAAGTCCTCGGAATCCCGGATCCTGCTTAGATCGCCGAGATCAAGACTATTTTTCTTCTGCTTCTTCTTCTGCTACGCCGATACGGTGATGTTGATGGCGATGGCGATGGCAGTGGTTTGACGCTCGTTTGGGCGCAGCTCCGATAGCTATTATCGCGTTTGGGTTCGGGCGTCGACGTGTATCTCTATTTTTTTTCCTCCCCCAAGTGTGGCACCTCTCCACCTACCTATCAGTTCAAGTCGGGGGTTCCACGGTCAGTCGGCCGATCCTGTACAAGCACCACGCATAACGCATACG
Source organism: Austroboletus festivus (assembly GCA_038088875.1). Taxonomy (NCBI): domain Eukaryota; kingdom Fungi; phylum Basidiomycota; class Agaricomycetes; order Boletales; family Boletaceae; genus Austroboletus; species Austroboletus festivus. The sequence goes on from JBBPJU010000607.1 coordinate 16,151, forward strand.
GTACGTCCACACCCGATCGTTACACGGATGGCTCGATATAGAGCCTACATTTATCATTGCCAATGATGATGATGATGATAACGAAAACGACTCAACCGCGTGGATCGATCGATGCGATGTTCATTCGCGTCAACAGACAGTGTTTGCCGGTGGTCCTGACATCCCGGCGGGCCGGTTGAGGACCTCACACTTGGAATCTCAATCATACGCGGTGGGCTGACGACCACGACACACTACATATCCATGTGTAGGGTACCGTAGGATACGAATACATGCATATTACGTCGTACCTGGATCTGAGTCCGTGTGGCGCGGTTGACTTGTGGCAGCTTTGTGGCGACAGACGCGAGAGCCGAACACGACACCCGCGGTCTCGGCGCCACGCACATCCTGATCACACGGACTTGGACAATGAATGTCTTGATTCCGGTCACACACCGTCCGAGTCGTCGGGGACACAAGACAAGAACAAGAACAAGAGGGACTCCACAAAGGACAGACAAGAAGCGTGGACAAGGACACGCTCACCACGTTTTGCACATCCGATCCCGGTATCTCACCTCAACTACCACCACCCCGCTCCGTCCCCATCATGCGTGCATCCTCCCGCGTTGCGTCCCGTTTCATATCCACCTGTGACCGGCTCTGTCAACCACGTGGTTTGCAATCGCATTTACCCGATCGACGTTGACATTCACCAAACGCCACAAACAAGGTCAATTGAAAGAGAGAAATGCAGTGTAACATTGACCGTTCATGCTCATGCACAAAAAAAAGGATAGAAAATGTAACATCATGTGTAATCAAAAACAGTGAGATGGATGGGAAATGCAAGCATCGTGTGGATCGGGGCAACAAAAAAAAACCTGAAAGTTGGGGGGGGGCGTGCACAAGACTTTTAATGACGTATTTGACAAGAAAAAAGAAAGAAAGAAAAAAAAAAACCTTGGCCAGAAGTAAGTACCAAAAAATGCAGCTAGTGGGAAATGAAGCATGGAAGGGTGGGAGGAATTGTGCATCTTGTGGTAAAACAGCATGTCATCTCGTCTCGTCTTCTGAAAGAAGGGAAAGAAAGGGAACAATACACCACAACCACCCGCGCCAGTCATCAATGCGGCGACGCCCCGCTCGACGCCGAATGCGATGTCCGAATGAACGACTGCTGCGAGTGCTGCATCTCCTGTGCTTGTGCATACGCCTTGGACCACGGTGGTGGTGGGGCCGCATGTCCACGCGCCTGACCCTGCGCGTGCGCATGGGCGAAATTCGGATTGCTCGAAGGTGTATGAGGGGGCAGTAATGGATGTTGGGCCTGTCCCTGTCCCTGTCCTTGTCCTTGTCCTGTCCCTGGACCTTGTGCTTGCGCGGATGCCAGTGCTTGACCCTGAGCAGAGTGCTTATGTGCCCCAGCCGAACTCGTCGTTGTAGCCAGAGGGACCGGTGCTTGAGATGGAGCCTGTCCCTGCAGAGACTGCCCTTGAGTTTGTCCCTGCGACCCAGATCCTGGCCCCGGTTTAGATTCCTCGACGCTCATGTTCATCGGCACAATCTGAAATGAGCCTGTATGAACCCCCATCTTCTCCATCTCGCCACTCCCGTTCGTGCCCGAACCCCCACTTGCCACACTATTATGGTGAAGACGCCCTTCACCGTGACCACTGCCGCTGCTATTGGCATTGGTCCCATTCGCAGCGGCCGCAGCTCGGGCCGCCTTCTCGTTCTCCGCCGCCCGTGCAGACGCACGTAGTGTGTCCATGTCGATGCGCATCACGGCGCCGGCGCCGCCCTCGGCAGCGTGTGCCTTGTCGCGTTTACGTACTAACTTGGCGTAATCTGTAAAATGAGAGGGGATGACAATGTGAACATCCGGCCGGCACGTAGCACGATATATGAATACGTACGGAGACCACACGCATTACACAGCGTCCGGGCACCATCCGGTCCTCGCCGCCATTCTGGTGTCTCTCTGATATTGCATGAATGACACTTTCCAGGTGGCGTCGCCCGCTAGCACATAAGAGAAAAAAATACTAAGTGACACGTCTTCCGTGAAAGCACAAACTCACACTCCGTTTCCTGTACTTGCTCTTGCCAGCACCAACGGCTCCACCAACAGCCCCGGCAATAGAACCAGAACCACCCGCTGCCGCCGCAGCCGCTGCCAAACTCGTCGTGAGTGCACGCTTGGTCCGAATGATCTCCATGTCCTTTTCTGCGGCACTGCGTTCGGCAGCGGTTTGTCCACCACCCGAGCTAGTGCCAACGGGCGAGTTGATAAGGTGGAGTTGGGAAACATGCGTAGATTGCGTCTCTTCCCAAGGACGTTTCGGTGCACGCGTATCGAGATCCATGGGTGTCCCACTCGAAGGACCACCGACTGCGGGGTGAGAATTCGTTCTGTCGCCAAAAGCGGGCGATGTGTGTGCTCCCGGGGCAGAAGGTACAGTCGATGAGGATGCTACTGATGCATTTGCCAACTTGCCCGAAGAGGGTGATCGCAAGGATTCAAGTAGACGGACGACCTCCTGAGCACGATGCGTCATCTCCGCGAGCTCTTCTGCAGAGGGCTGCGCAAGAGGTGCCGATGATTGGGGTTGAGCTGCACGGATCGCCAAAAAAGTCAGCGACACACCGCCGGTAACGATATCAACGACTTACCATAGCGACTCGCAAACTTGTACAACACCCCACAATGCTTCAACACCTCCTGCATGATACCTTCCCTTTCTCGATCCCGCTCTCCCTCCCTTTGTTCTTTCTCTCTCTCAGCCAATCTCTCACGCTCCTTTTCTCGTTCTCTTTCCCGCTCACGTTCCCGCTGAGTTTCTCGCTCGCGTTCACGTTCCCTCTCTCGCTCTCGTTCCTCCCTCTCGCGTTCGCGCACTCTCTCCCTTTCCCTTTCGCGGCCCCGTTCGCGCTCCTCTTCGGTGATAGCATTCATCGAGAACCTAGCCTCCCTAGCGTGTACGGTGTCCGCTGGAGACACGAATGCAGGGCGCGGGACCTCGGGAGGATGTATCTGCTGCTGCGCTTGGGAATGAGGAAGCGAGTGTGGTGGTTGTGTTGGTGCCTGAGTTGGATGAGCCGTTTGTGCAGGCGGATGCGCCGCCTGTGGATGCTGATGAGCACGCGAAGTCTGTGTGACATGGGACGAGTGAGATGGGTGCGGGGTGGACTGCTGCGGTGGTATATATGGCTGCGATTGTGGATGTTGATGTGGTGGTGCAGCACCGGTCGCATGTTGCGAATTGGAAGCGGGTGTTGGTGCTGTATGCTGAGGTGGGTAAGATGGCAAGTTTGAGTGGCCAATCGATTGACCATTCTGTCTCGGAAGCTGGGGCTGTGAGGGCGGTGGCGGCGGTGGCGGAGGGCGCTGTGAAGGTACAATCGCAGGAACTGGCAACGAATCGGGAGCAGTGTATCCGCCACGAGAAGGTTCGTTATTGTTGACTGGATACGTACCGGCAAGACGTGAATCAGTAAACGAGGACCTCTGATCGGCACCTGTAGAAACATATTGGGGGGGCGCATGTGAGCCGTGCCTCTGTTCGGTGGGCACGCAAGACGGGGGTACAGTAGATGCTTCAGAAGAGGTGTATCCGTGCCTCGTGTCTTGAGTAGCCACATATCCAAGTGTTTACGCCGAGGAGGATCTCCACCCTCACCACCTCCCTACTGCAACCTACTTTTAGGTGTTTACA